>CM064864.1:83196357-83436357 GCA_032719365.1 Prinsepia uniflora
AGCTCGGTGCATTTTGACAAGAAGAAATGGATTGTCTATGTTGCAGTTGTCAAATCCCAAAAAGAAAACGAAAGCCCTAAAACAATGGTGGCCACCCCCGATCTGGGTCATAGACACTGTTTATTATTCTCATGTGTTACAACGTACTGCTAATTCGTAATTCACGTACGAAAAATTAAATAATCTTGATTTTATTTGACTTTTTTAAAGAATATAATTTTCGTTTTATGTAACATATCTCAATTCAGATAATTTATATGAGCTTTGAAATTGAGACGATTCATGTATGAAAAAACTAAATAATCTTGAATTTATTTTATTTTTTTAAAGAAGATAATCTTCGCATTATATAACACATCTCAATTCAAATAATTTATATGAGCTCTGAAATTGAGACGTATTAATCGACACCTGAAATACTAGGTTCAAGTAATGGCTAGCACGCCCATGGGGAGCAGGGGGCCCCACTCAAAATTTTTTATCTTCTTTATTTATATATAAAATATAAAATATATTTTAGATATTTATTATAGTATGATAAATGTACTTAGATTGTTTATCTATTGTGCATAATTTTTTTACTTTCTCTTATAATTTTTGTACTAAATTTATATGTATTATATTATACATGTTACTATACTAATTTACCATACATATATGAAATTTCTAAAATTTTAACTATTTTTAATCTTATTTGCCTATTTTGTTAATTTTATTTCTTTCTTAATTATATATAAATATTTCTAAAATGTATTTACTTCATATTTCCAAAGGGTTCAATTTTTAATTTCTATTTTCCTGTTTATTTTATTTATTTATCAATGTTTACTAATGATATATAGAAAATTGGTAAAGTTATTATTTTATTAGATTTAAGATAATATATGAATTATAGTGTTTATATAAATAAATAAAATAAAAATAAACTTGTAAAAAAGCTTCTTCTTTTTTAGAAACCACCAAAAAATAGTCCTTGAAAATTTATTAAAATGTGAAATTTTGAACAAGAATACTTGAAAATGTGTGATAACCAATAAATCATCAATTAAAAGTTCAATTTGTAGAAAGAAAAAATAATTAGGTCATATCTGATGTCAAATCCTGACTACGCCACGCCTTACTTTCAAACCCCACGATCACTATCCAACTCGTGATGTGCCATATTTTAAGAAATTAATGGTACATAGGAAAACATAGAAAAAATATATAATTATATAGGTATATAATTTTATTTATTTTTTGTTGGAATATAGGTATATAATTAAAGAGAGGAAAACAAGCACATGCACCTTAAGGTGAAGACAAAGTTTTGCTATATTAGTACGGTAATAGTTTTTTTTTGTTGGATAGATAGTACGGTAATAGTTTTAATTATACTTTTTGTTGCCTTACGAGCATTAATTTTTTTTTAATACAAAAATATTAGGGAAAAGGATTAAATATTGTGTACCGACCATTCGATATTAATTTTAATAAGCGTTAAATTTAAAATATTTTAGTACATATTGAAATTGCTAAGAATACAATTAGACTAATAATACTAATATCTACAGTGCACTAATTATTTTTAAAAACTAATCTTTAAACAAAATAATCACACCGCCCTAATCACAACAAGGATAGAATATATAGAAAAGTAAAAGTTTTTTTTTTCAACCAAACAAAAAAAAAAGTAAAAGTTAGATTTCTTCGTGGAATCTTATGTTGATCGGTACACTTGATTTTTTTTTTTTTTAGCAGCATGATATATTATAGTGGAGAATTTGTAAGACTGTTCCTCAATATTTCCAATTTTTTCCACTCTTGAAGTTGAGGGCCAGAGGGACTTTACTAAGTGGAAGCTACCAATTTGATATTTGCCAATTTACAAAGTTAAAAGGATAACAAAATGTTACCAATTTGATTAATTTTTGTTAGAAAAATAATTTACTTATAATGATATGTAAAATAAACGGTTCTGAATTTTATTAGTTGCAAGCCCGAGAAAAGATAATTAATGTTTAGAGAAACTAATCACTAACTTTGTGACTTAAGTCATCATCAATATAGAATAAATTGAACAATCCAACCTATCTTTGTATCAAGTTCAAGAGTGAAGGAGCCCATATTTATGTTTCTCATTTTATCGTGATGCATGGTGTCCATTATGATCATAAATTTTTGGTATCATATTAGATCAGGTTTTCGATGAAATTCTTGTCTTTAGAATGATGATTTGCTTTCATAGGGATTCACTCATGATGCAGTTTGGTGGGTTTTGATCAAGCGCTACGGTGGTTGAATATATTCCTCGGAAGCGGAGATCGCGGTAGTGATAGGCAGAAACAGCGGTGAAATCATTTGTGCTTTTTGTTGAACAATTTTTTTTTTCTTTTTAATTTTCTTTGTGCAAATAAGTCGAGCGACTCTTTATCGTGTTAGTTTTTCCTCTTTGCAGGATTGAAAAAAATTAGGTATTAGACAGTAATGACCTTAATGATGTTTAAGAAATTTAAGTTATATTATTTATGTGTTATTCCCTCTAACCAGATCGTTTCATGCGTATATCATACCTGAGCACTAAGGTACTAACCCATCGTATCTTCTCAAACGAAAAATATATTATATCTTGACGACTGCCATCTTATGGAAATTCCATATGCGATGTCTCCACTTGCTTCACACCATAATCGCGCTACCATTTAATATTGAAAGTTCCTGAGAATCATCAACTAAGCACACAATTTTCTCACTTTAAATCTTAAGTCGAACACCACGATTCATCAACAAAGATGAGATCGTTATGGATTTGAGCATTTGGTTTCATTAATGTGGCCTCTGATGATGGTCTTTGTATCCCTTTTCCACCATGAATATCGGCTTTTGATCCTACCAACTATTGAGTAGGGTACGTAACGAGCCTATAATCATTTCCGATCGAACAAATATGCTTAACAATCCCTAGCTACCACACTCACGACTCGAATCATAGTAAATTAATTTGGTTTCATATTTTTTTTTCACACCAAATTATCATATCATAGTTAAGTTTTCATACATAAATTATATTTTAAAAAAAAAATCATTAGCATTTCTTTCTTTCTTGTTCGAAAAGTGGACTTGAGTATCATATGAACTTAGAAAGATTTCTATCATATGGCACTAGGAAGAAAGAGGAGAGCTTTTGTCTTAAAAGGATGACCTAGCTAGCTTAGGAATCAAAGATTTCTTCATAGTCACTAATGATACATATTTACTAGCTAATCATATCGTGGAGAGACTAAAAAGACACAAGACAAGTTGAGTTTAAATATCATAAAAAGAAAAGGACAAGACATGTATCTTTTTTTTTGTTAAATCAACAAGACATGTATCTTAATATGATGGTAACACATTTTTTATTTATCAAATAATTTTTGTATATATTATAATCGGAATAATTTATTTTTAAAAAATCAACATGTCAAGACTATTTCTATTAAAAAAAAATCAACAAGAATGGATGTAATTTAGCCATTTATTTGTATCAAATAAATCAACGTACTGTTTTTAAAAAAATTAAGATTTTCATGGTGAATTGTCCATTCAGGTAATATATATATAACCAAATGATCACTAATCTTATTGATTTTTATGAATGTGATATTCACATGATGATAAATAGTACCGATTATGATATATGTATAAATATAATTTTATACATAAAAAAGACACCGTGATGAGATACAAGTATTTTCTTAACAAAAAATATGGAGTTTTTTTTTTCAACAAACAATATCGACTCTTATGGTTGGCTATTTAAATTCAAATGCACCCCACCCTTGATGATAGTTTGAAAAAAAAAAAATTTGAGGGATGTGCGCGACCCTATAGAAAGCTAGCTACGTACACGGTACACTATAGTAACTCTATATTGAGCAATCGAGTACTTCAAACATCAAAGGTGAAAGTAATTCTATCCTATCTAAGCGAAAATTTAAGAAGAGTCAGACGATCTTAGGATATATATATAAATTAATTACGAAATAAATGTGATACGAGCGAAAATAAATTATTTAACAAATAAGTGTAAACCTTGGAAGACTATATGATATGTACTAAGAGTACGTACCCAAAAGCAAGTTTGATTCCTTCCCTCAAAGAAAGGGACTTTGTTCCTGATCCACAGGCGACCCTATACTATTCTTTCGATCTCCACAATTTTATTGCTACTATATTTTGTCTCTTTTGAAGTATAAACAAAACATAAAATTTTACTGTTAAATGCTACTCATGTGAATAATGTCAATAGAAGTTTTTTTTTTTTAAAAAAAAAAATCATGAATAAAAATATTCAAGTTCAATTTATATGAATATTGATTTACAATTGTGTTAATATATATTAATTCACTTCCCACCGTTCTCTAAGATGTGGGCCGATTGTTAGAAAAAAGACACAAAATATCGTTATCTTTTGATCTTTGATAATTGGTCACAAAATAAGTTATTCGTATTTTTTGATCAAACGACATGTCAGTGCTGCTCACATGCAAATAATAGTGAATGCACTGTGTCCACTGTTATAAGACACCAATAACCGTGTCCAGAGAGTCAAAAAACACATAATTATTGGTGTACTAAACCTAATTTTCTCGTAGTGCAATAATTTTTTTTTTTTAAAAAAAATTATGAATGAAAATATTTAAGTTTAATTTATATGAATATTGATTGCGATTTACAATTGTGTTAATATATATATATATATATATATAACTCACTTCCTAATATCCTCTAAGAATGAAATATATATGTGTATATTGATTAATATTCAAAAGAACGTTAAGCGGTCGTAGAAGTCTAGCGCCTATGAAGGTTTTCCCTTGGAATAAAAAAAAAAAAAAAAAAAGTAAAATTAAACAGAAACCTATAAGAAGCTAGGTGCAATGGCAACAATCATCTCACTAGAATGAGGAGAGGTGAGGAATGAAGTCAAAGGGAGAATGGATGACCCACTTACATAAAATTGAAAACCAAAAGGAAAAAAGCTCCCACTGCTTCCTACCACCCTTCTGAGTGCAACTTATCGATCACTAACCAATCACATTCAAAAATCAAAAGCATCACAAAAATTCCATTCTCCTAATGCATGCTACCTTTTCTTATTATATATGAATATGCCTACTACAACTACACACTACATTGTTCATTATTTTAATCCAATTAAATCTCAATGCCACAAATTGTACTCTAATCTCTCTTTCAGATCAGTTCCTAGTTCCTACTCCATACAATCTTTCACTCTAATGCTTTAGAATATTAAACCCAAATGGCCAAATGGGTTAACTGTATTTTATTCTACCTGATCGAGTCTCCATAAGACTGGATTGAAAGTGTAACTCTTACAATTACGTACTCTTCTTCAATCCAATCTTTAGAAAATTAATACAGAATATAAGAACTATATGTTATGTGTAAGCATATGTGAATTAGTTGGTGCGTAAAATGGAACAAACGATTTACTTGGGCGCCACATGTAATTGTTCATTCTATATATAGGTTCATCTTGAGACCAAATCCTTCGAAAAAAAATCATTCAAATTGGTAATGTTTCGCTATCCAACACTATAGTTAAATACATAAATGAAACGAGAGATTTTTATAACACAAGATGTTCATGATAATAATCGATTGGCTAAATAATTTTAGGTATTGATTAAATTTTTGCATGAATGATTTTTAAATGGAGGCACACACGAAATAAATGGCTAATTGTTATATTACTCTATGGAGTGATCCCAAATAAGTGATTGATTCTGTATTATGACATTGACCCTGATTAATTAGTTGGCGGCTTAGTACTTATCTTTAGAGAATTTATTCAAATCCTCAATAGAGCTTAGTCATTTGTTGGGTTTTTAAGGTGCACACCCAAGTAATTAAAGAATATTCCCTAACAAATTATTTATTTATTTATTTATAGAACGATATTCTAGTTTAACACAGAAACTAGAATATGAATTAACTATATATCAGGTATCAAACTCCACTCCACATACAAAGTTCTTGTCATTTATGGGCATTGAGCAATATTGATCTTAAACTAGTTACTTATAAGAGTGAAAGATGAATACCACTAAACCTTAGTGCATCTAGTTACTCTAAATGCAGGGTTTTGATGATAGATTGAAAACAGAAATGCAGGGTTTTGAGCAATATTGATCATGCATTAGCTCGATCAGCATGAAAACAGAAAATGCAGGGTTTTGATAATAGATTGAAGATCGAGGAGCCACCCTAAATATCTCTCTCTTCTTTTTCTAGATCTGAGAATTAATGGTTATAACAGTTGTAATTTGTTTGAAAGTCCGATTAGCAATTATATTCATGATCCATATATATCTATGAGGTTAATTATTATTATCTCTCAATGAAGTGGTGTATGTCTAATCCCTAGCTAGCCGGCTTATCCTCTCCGTCCACTCCACCCCAAAATTCATGTGGAGTTACTGTGAAACGTCAAGTAATTATATATATATATATATTTTTTTTTTCACTCATAATACAGTACATGCGTAGATTTTATATGTAGTTTACCAAAAAGCTATATGTGTGGATTTATGTGTGGATATTATACTAAAACACGTGCAATAGAAATCCGGCTACTTAACATATGTCGATCAATCAGAACATTGAGTCATTGACTTACTGTGAAACGTTACGTGATTGTATTTTTTTCACTCGTAGTATAATACATGCGAATTTTATATATAATTTACTGAAAAACTGTATCGTCTAATATACTAAAACACATGCAATAGAAAATCGGCCATATCGTACATACGTTTCGAGTATATATAAATATTTCTTAATGTATGTAACTCAGGTAAACGTCATAGACTACGTATTCTTTTGCTTAATCCTTAGTCCCATTTTCCAACCAAAATTTTCTCCGGCCATGGATTGGTCGATTGCCGATCGATCGATATGGATGATCGATCTCATCATCAAATCAGCCAGCTGAACCTAAGTAGAAGATCAATTTTGATTTTATCGAGTGGATGATAAATGATAATGATCATAATCGATATAATGCTCATACTATGTTCGATTCGATTCACAAAGCAAGATCATACTCTTTTTGACTTTTACTATAACCAAGAAATGAGAGATCGACAGTACATGAGACAATAACAAGAGATTATCTTGACAATGTGGTGAGAAAATTATTGCTAAAGCACTAAATATATGGAAGATTATTGTTTAAAAAAAAGTTACGTTAGCGTGCTATATTATTCTCGTGTTTAAACAATTTGCTTTATTTTTTATTGAACAATACTTGTATCTCAATCGGGTACGATACCTCTTCGTATCATTCTTTTGGTGTATATATCGAATTGTCATTATATCATAATCGAAACTTTTCAACTTTTAGATCATTTTTTAAGATCATTGACACAAAAAAATCAATTAAATTTGAGATTATTTAATCATTCGAATTGTCATGAGCCTCTTAATTGTCACAAAAACAGTTGATTTATTTAATACGTATGAATAGTTAAACGACCTCCAATCTTATAATTTTTTTACGGAAATAATTTTTAAATGATGATTTAGTAGATAATGTACAGTTCCGATTATGATATACGTATAAAACCATTTCGATAAATCAAAAAAATTATACAAGGAAGTAACACCTTTGTGAAATGTAATCTAATGTAAGTATTATTCTTTTTTAGTTAGCGGTCAAGCTTCTGAAACAGATTCCCAAGCATTCACTTTCTATCTTTCACGTACTGAATGCTACGTACATGAAGCCTTTACGGTTGCTAGCAAAGTAATTCCTTCTATTAATTGATGAACTCCTACATATGGGTTGAATTGAGCAATATTATTCTCACAACCTTATAAGATCATCACAACCATTATGCTTTATTAATTCAAAAGTATTGTAGGATAAATTAATTATCTAGTAAAGAAGGTAGCAAATTAAATTAATGGCCTAATGAAGAAGTCCTCAATTGAAAACCCTAGCTACCTAGCTAGAGATGAACTATGGTCAATAATATATAGGTGCTATTTATGAAAAGAAAAGGTAACTAAAGTGAGATTAAGCCAAAATTTGAAAGCAAATTAACGAATGATTAACGCTAACTAACTCAACTTAGCAATGCTATAGTAATCAAGATGCTTTTGGTTTCATTTACCAATCCTTTGAATATGCTACTTCCTCGAGTTGTGATAGAGCTTTTAGCTTTGGCATTTTTAGGTCCCGGCCCCCATCCTTATAGCTTAATAGTTTTAGTTAAAAAAGTTTTGTGTCTTTTCAGCAATTTGGTATTTATTATTACAATGAAGACATTTTGACTTTGTATTGTTTATAGGTCTTGTGTAATTAGGCCATCTTTGTATTATAATAGTAATAAATGTTAGAATTTTTTCAATTTTTACAGTGAAAAAGTGCGACTCTCGGTAAAAAGGTGTAATTCTTGGTGAAGGGGTCATGTGATTAACTTTGGGTGAAAAAATGTGATTCTTGTTGAAGAGGTGCGACTCTTGATGATGAAGAGATGCGACTCTTAATGAAAACGTGGGACTCTTGTAAGAGATGTAGTCACTTGGAAAATGCACCACAAACTCTATAAATAGAGGGTTGATTTATGCAAATGATATATACCAAAAATTCAGCCAAGGCATAAAGTTTACTTCCCTCAAATCTTCCATTGTTTCCAAGAAAAATAATTCTTATAAAGGCCTCTATAAACCAATGTCTACATAATTAGTTTCTGAAAATTCTTGAGTGTTCTTGTTTGTCCTCTTAGTGTGTTTGGCGTTGTCGATCTTTGATTATGCAAAACATTCAAAAACATATTGACTTAGTTAAGACTTCATTGTATCCATATGACTTATTTGAAATTCCCAAATTGCACACCGCTATGAGTGAAAATAGCGTAGTTACGACGTGCCTTAAAGCATTTCTTTCATCTAAATACATTGCAAATAAGGGGACACATGCACGATATGAGCATAGAAAAACTACTAAACAGAGAATTTTCAAAGTAACATCCTGATACAAATTTCATCTACATGCATTGCAGCTAATTATTTACAAATTCCTTAATTACTACTTTCAAGTTCCTCATCCAGATATCACACTAGACTACCTTCTAAAAAGATAAATTAAAGACCCAAATAATGAAAAATGGGGTTGGACTAACCACCCATGCAAACTGCGCTTCCATAATCTAGATGCACTTTAAACACCATCCATCACCACAGTGTGGAAAACCAAAGGAGAAAACACGTGTTGAATCGAGGAATAAAGGAAGGTTGTTGTGAACCTATGATGAGAAGTCATAGGTTCACAACAATGGGAGGTGGAGATGATCAGATGATGTAAACTTAGGTTTTAAATTTGGGTATAAAAAAAATTCCGATAAAATGGAAGAAGAAAAGAGGCATTTCAGACTCTATATGAGCAAAAAGCACAAAGAGTTCCCACAAAATGGTGGAGAAGAGCCACTCACTCTCAAAACCAGAAAGTAGGGCGGCATTGTGCTCTCCTTAGAGTTGATCAGAAAATAAACCCACAAAAAATGATTTCTATGCTACAAATTGGGTTTCAACCTCCTCAAAAGTCGAAGAAGACTTGTTAAATCCAAGTATCAATAATAATTTGGGTCGAATAAGTTCATAACTTACACGAATTTATGACCGCTCCTTATATCAACATCAGCATAAATATTAATTTTTTTTGTTTGTAATTGAACTTGGAAACATTTTACTTAATAAATAAAGAAAAACACCACTGAAGTGGTAGTCTAATCTTTTGAGGGCTTAGAGCTGTCTCCTTCTGTGGCAGGTTTTCACGAGGGCAGTCCAATACCACTCGTTCTTTAGTATCATTCTTGAGTCGATGACGTCAAACTTTAAACAAAAATTCATATATAATATATGTATAACTAAAATCACGAGTGATTATAAATTTTTTAATTATTATCAAAATTAATAATTTATTTTATACATGTGAATGATTAAATAATTTTTAATTATTGACGTTTTATTAAGATAATTTTAAAATGAAAATTTAGAGAATAAAATGTATTGAATATGATGTATGTATAACAACCCTTCGATAATGGTAAATGCAGGGTAACCATTCAAAGTGAACAGTGAGCAGCAGCCAACAACTGTGACTGAGATTAGTTTATAGGGATTGTACATACATCGATTCGATAATGGTAAATGCAGGGTAACCATTAAAAGTGTACAGTGAGCAGCAGCCAACAACTGTGACTGAGATTAGTTTATAGGGATTGAAGTGTTGAATATTGTCGGGGGAGAATCAAAGTCCGATTATTCTAGGCTCTTTGAGGAGAGAAAATGCAGCTTTAACTGCTTTAACAAAGTGCACCGAATGGATGGTTGGATGGTTGGATGGATGGATGCCTGTCACATCTTTTCAAAGTTTTCTGGTGAGATGAGAAAATTCCAAAAGATTTGAGTCAAAGTCCCTTATAATCTTCGTCACCCCATGATTCCTCTACATGCTGTCTTTTAAGAGAACCTCATTTCAAAATGCCTACTCCTTTTTCTTCCTTTTTCTGCATGCTCTCTTCATTGGAGCTGCTTCTTGGGACACTCAAAAGCTGTTTGTCTATGAGAGAGAGAGAGAGTTGAATTTCATTTTAATGAGGCTCAAGGCAACTAGGTGTATGCTTTTAGTAAATGCTGTTACATGGATTAATATATTATTTGTGTGATATTTGCATCTCATTTAAATAGTTATTTTTTAAATTTATTTAATTATCGTTATATATATAATAATTAGAATCGTTCAATTTTTAAATTATTATTTTAAAATTATTTATTAAATTAAAAATTATTTTTCTATCCATATGTATCATCTAAATAGATGGTGTCATCATAATCATCGAAACTATTCAACTTCTAAATCATCATTTTAAGATCATTTACTCAAGTAAATTAATTAAATTGGAAATTATTTTTCCATCCATAAGTATCAACTAAATGAATGATGTCACCATAAGAATTTTAATTGTTATTAAGATCGTTGATTTATTTGATACATATGAATGACTAATAAACGGTCTCCAATCTTCTTATTAATTTTATATGAAAATATATTACGATTATTTAAAAAATGAATGATTTCGATTATGATATATATGATTACTTAAAGAACGAATAATTTCGATTATAATATATATATATTGCAGTTAAGTATTATCTATTATATAATTTGTGAATATATTTTTGATAATACCGAAATCTTTTGAGAAAATTGTGTACCTAGTTAGATAATTAAGTTGGAGAACAATACTTGTATTGGACATTGACCCGTCTTTCTAAAATCTTAACGGTAAAGGTAGGGACAGTCATTTGGATTCTCTCATATCGACCTTTAGTGAAAGAATCAAACATTATAAACATCTCCAAGTAAGTGCATATATATTTAGACCTTCACACCAAGCTAGCTATATATCCTCATGGAAGGCAAAGCACTTAACTAATCTTACACAAATTCAGCATGGCCACCACCACTTCCACCACCCAAACTACTAGCACAACCGCTGCGGCCGCCATTTGGTTGTCCCAATATCTCCACTCCCTGTCTCAAACTCCCCACAGGCTGAGAAAGAGAATGCTAGCAACATGGACCCCAGAGCAAGAGCTCCACCAAGTAAGGCAAAGATCAGGGCCAGAAATGAAAAGGAAACTCAAGTGGTATGATCTGATGGCCCTTGGTGTTGGAGGAATGCTTGGTGTTGGAGTCTTTGTCACAACAGGCCCTGTGGCCCACCAGACATCTGGCCCTTCTGTCTTCATCTCCTACATCATTGCTGGTATATCAGCCCTTCTTTCTTCCTTGTGCTACACTGAATTCTCTGTCCAAATCCCAGTTGCTGGCGGTGCCTTCAGTTACCTCAGGCTCACTTTTGGTATGAAACTATCTTCATTAGTCTATATATCTCCTTCATTTTAATTTACTTACTTGTATATCACTACTTTTGTAAATATGAACACTGAAGGAGAATTTGTGGGGTATTTTGCTGGGGCAAACATACTGATGGAGTACGTGTTGTCGAACGCGGCGGTTGCGAGGAGTTTCACTGAGTATTTGTCCTCTGCATTTGGACAAAATGATGCAAGAACATGGAAGGTGGAAGTGGATGGTTTGGTGAAGGGATATAATATGCTTGACTTCCCAGCTGTTGCTCTTATTCTTCTTCTCACTCTTTGCCTTTGCCACAGGTACTTCATCCTCTCTCTCTCACTCCCTACTTAAACACTTAATTCCTTCAAATTTCTATTTTCATAATTAATTTATGTATAAGCTGGTGCATGTCCTACATTTTTTTATACCCAGAGCCCTTCAGATTCATCCTTAGTCAATAGACTAAAGTCTTCCATGCAGACCTTATAACTACCGGAGAACTTTTAAATCAAGACTCGACGAGTATAAATAGGATTCGAATGTATGACCAGAGGCAAAAAATTATTAAAAAAGCATGCCCTACATTTTGCAACTACATAGCTTAACCTTTTTTAAGGCATATGAGTTGGTGGGCACATTTGGATTTCTTTCTTTCCTAATGAATTGATGGTACCTTTAATTTGTTGAGTGGGGGTTTTGAAAATGATGGGGTGAAAAAGTAAGCATAATAATAATCTTAATGATAATAATAATAATAATGGTTTAATTAATTTGTTGATAATTTGGGATGAATGCAGCACAAAGGAGAGCTCAATGTTGAACCTAATTATGACAGTGTTCCATGTGATTTTCTTTGGGTTTATTATCATTGCTGGTTTCTGCAATGGGAGTAGCCACAACTTGGTGAAGCCTAAAGGGATTGCTCCTTATGGTGTTAGAGGTGTTCTTGATGGGGCGGCTAGGGTTTACTTCAGCTATATCGGATACGACTCGGCTTCAACCATGGCTGAAGAGATCCAAAACCCTTCAACCAGCTTGCCAATCGGAATCGTTGGCTCTGTTGCAATCACCTCCTTGCTTTACTGCCTCATGGCCTTGTCCTTGTGTTTCATGGTTCCTTACAACAAGGTAACTAGTTAAGTAATTTACAACTTCCAATTAATTATAGCATTTTTAAGTTCGCTAGGTATATAGCTACATATAGGAATACTCTTGGACTATATTGGATCTTTTAGCCTTACCCTAGCTACTTACGCACAAGAAGTCCGGTGGTGAGAGAGGGCATAATTAAGCCTGGGATGTCCTTAGTCTTATGTTCAATTTCACGTGTGCTATTCATGTGTGGTCAGCCTTCGGGAGCATAAATAAGTTGTTTCCAGGGCAAGATTGGAACCTATATCTATAAACTTAGGCATGGTCATCTGTTGGATCCCTCGGCTATTTCACAAGTCCCTGATTAACCTCTATTGCCTGGTGAGACGCAGGCACGAGGGGTAATTTTTGAACGTGGGGCACATCCAATTTGGTGCATCGTAATTATGTTTCCCTAGTTAACAAAATAAAAATGTTATGAATGCAACGCGACTGGTACGTATTGATTGCTAATGATTTGGATCATTGTTGAATTGGTTGATATATAGATATCAGAGAAAGTGTCATTTTCAATGGCTTTCAGACAGATTGGTTGGGAGTGGGCAAGCAATGTGGTTGGAGCTGGTGCAAGTTTGGGGATTGTTGCTTCACTCTTGGTTGCTATGTTAGGCCAAGCTAGGTACCTTTGTGTCATTGGAAGGGCAAGGCTTGTGCCGTCGTGGTTAGCCAAGGTGCACCCTTCAACAGGCACCCCACTTAATGCCACTCTTTTCTTGGGTAATAATTAACGTCCACATCTTACTGATCTAGTGATATTTCTCTTTCCGCTATTCGTAAAGGTCTCAAATTAAAGATTATATATATATATATATATATATTCCTCTCATATATGCAGGACTTTGCACGGCATCAATTGCACTCTTCACCGACCTTGAAATAGTGATTGATTTGATCAACATTGGAACCTTGTTGGTGTTCTACCTTGTGGCCAATGCTCTCATTTACCGGCGATACGTGGTCATTAGCAGCAACCCTCCATTTCAAACCCTCTTGTTCCTCTTCCTCCTCTCCTCCAGTGCCATTGGCTTCTCCATGTCATGGATGTTCAAGCAACAGTGGTGGGGGATGCCGCTCTTCGGGGTGTCCACGATCACCATCATTGCCTTCTTCAACTACTCCGTGCCTTGCCTTCGCCACCAGACGGGGTGGTCCATGCCATTCATGCCATGGCCTGCCGCACTGTCCATCTTCCTAAATGTCTTCCTCATGACAACATTGAAGAAGTTCTCATTTGAGCGGTTTGCGATTTGGGCATGTTTTATAACGTTGTTCTATGTGCTGTATGGTGTTCACTCTACTTATCAGGCAGAGGAGATGGGGGCCGGTGATGAGGATGAGGACGAAGCAAACCCAGCCTCAGCTGTGCAAATGCAGCCAACAAATAAGCTAGACATTATTCAAGACCTATGACCAATCAATTACATACTATTTTGGTTTTTGCATGCAAGTTTTGGGGTGTTTCAACAGTTATAAGGGAATTCCAATCAAATATAATGACAAACTTAATTGTGCCTAAAAATGTTTTCTATTTTTGATGGAAAATTCATGACATTTATAGTTGCATTACTTTAGTTTTATTATCTAAAAGTAACTTTTTTTTTGGATTTTTTAAAATAAATATTTTTTATAAATTTAAATTAATATTTTATTATTTAAAATTGTGAATCTCATTTTAGATTTAACAGAAAATTTAAAAAAAGATGCAAGTGTAACAATTTGAAGAGTTCATAATGAAAATTGTAACATTTAAAAATTTAGGTATAAATCTATTATAAAGTATAAATCATAAAACAATAAACTTATTACCAATATTTTATTTTTAATTTTAATTTTTTTTAAAAGAAACAGAAATTTTGACTAAACTCTTGAATGAGTGCGCCACTAAATGTCCATAAACCCTAATTCCACACAAATATATTAAATGCCCATAAACCCTAAAATCAAAATTTCCATGGTCGACTCCAATCTTATTCTCACACTTGGGGGAAGATATAAAATAAAAATCCCAGAAATCTCATTCAGAGCATATATTTAAAATTTAAATTCCACTCACATCCAACTAATACCAATATTGGAACCAAATGAAGCACCTTTACATATTAAACAACATCATACATATTAAGGGAGGAAGAAAATCCCACTTTCCAAGCCATATGCTATTATGCGTGGTGCATACCCGGAGAAATGGTTTCATCTTTCATGACTTGAAATTTATACACCATTTTGGAATTTGAAGCAATGCATTAAATGTACAAGTCTTATAAGTCATAGCCTACCAAATTACATGTAAAAGTCACAAAAAACCTATAACAATTCCCAACCAAGGACATTTTTAGCACCATAAATCTGATCTTAAGACCTACTTAACCTCTTCCTCAAGTCACCAACCATCATCATATTATATAATTCTTGTCATTTACCTGCCCAACACAAAACCCAAACATAAACCATTCTTTATAAAAAGAAAAAAAAAATAGAAAGAAGAGGCTGATTTAGCACATTCAATTCAAAAGAAAACTTACAGAATGATCAGCCAGCTGCTTGCCTCAGCTCCATCATCATCATCTTCTTCTTCTTCTTCATCTTCTTCTGGCTTTCTAACAATGCATCCACACAAGCAGCCAAAGCTTGTTTCTGTGATTCCATTATCAGCTTATTCTGCTTCATGCCCATCTCCATTCCCATTTTCAGAACCTCCCTAGCCATCTCCATCTTCCTCTTCTCCATTTTCGCAAGCATTTCTCCCAAAAACTCAACCGATGAAGCAATCTCTTCCATGGCATCATCATGCACCTCTTTCCCAGCCATCGACAAAGATGAACACCCACCACCCAAATCTTCAAAGACAACACCTTTAAAACCCAAACCGCTTGGGAATTTCTGATTACCGACTCCATAGTCGCAATCACGCTTCAAATTCAGCTTAGGATTACAATACCCATTACTTTTACCATGGTTGTTCTTGGTACTAAAATCTGGAAGCCCCAAATTCCTATCCCCAAACGATTTTACAGGAAATCCAAGCACCACCTTGTTCAAACCACTAGCACCATCACTTCCTCGGCGAACATATCGATCAAAAGCAACTAAAAGGTTCGAACTCTCCTCAGCTTTAACCCGAAACCCACCTCCAAATCCAACACCTTTCCGATTTCCTCATCTGGGTCACTCGAATTTTGATCACAATCGTCAGCTAAATAGAGATAAATTTCGTCCTTTCTCACCCGAAACCCACCTCCAAAATTGAACGCCAATAGGGACTTCCCGACGCTGGCCGGACCCGAAGACCGAAGGGGAATCAGATTCCAAGTCAGCCATAGCCTGAAACAGATCCCAGGAAGACAGAAACAGACCTGGGGGGCATTTTGAAGCGCGTTCTTTCTCAGTGAGGTACCTTCTCCGGAGATTCTCCATCTTGCGACGGCACTCTACGGCGGTCTTGGGGGGCGAGGCAAGTGGAATTGGGTAGCCACGGCGATCGCAATAGAGTTCCAGTCAGGGGTTTTGAGGTAGGATTGGGTGAGAGCAGAAAATCGGCCCTTGTAGGCTGCGATCAGGGCGTGGGACTCGTCTTGCGTCCAGCAGGGTGGTGCGACCTGGCGTCGTTTAAGTTGCGCGGGTGCGGACATTATGGGTTGAGGCTGGGGTGTAGAATAAGGAGGAAGAGGGGGTCGGTTAAGAGCGGAATGAAAGGTGTTGTGGTGGAGGTGGTGGTGGTTATCGGCAATAGCATACTTGTTTCAATTAGGGAGAGACTTCTCTTTATCTGACTTCAAGTTCCAACTTCTCTATTGGACTTGGGCCTGAAAAATCAGGATTGGATTAACAAATGGAAAAAAAAAAATTCAAATTTGAACCCGACGTGAATCGAACACGCAACCTTCTGATCTGGAGTCAGACGCGCTACCATTGCGCCACGGATCCACCAGTGGTACTTCATTGCATGACGAAATAAATATAGTTTTAAAAGCAAATTTTCTGCTCAAATATCGTACATTCAGTCGATTCTAAATATCAAAAGTATCTTCTTTATTTTTATCTTCTTGTTGAAAACACTTTTTTTTTGGGTCAGAGGCACGATCAAAGTACTTCACCAACTCTACTGCCTGAATTCATCACCTAAAAATGTGCAAAAAATTTCATGAACCCAAAACATCTCAAATCCGGAAATGGCAAAATAAATAAATCTCGACTCCAAAGACAATTGCAAAAGTTTAGGCTGCAGGACTACCATTCATCTGAAAATCACTTTCTTAACCTGTCTTTCCTCAACCTATCTGCAATTAAAAAGGCCAGCTCGAGCGACTGGGATGCATTCAGCCTCGGGTCACAATGTGTGTGGTAACGAGAGGTCAAGTCATTGTTGGTCACAGCCTTTGACCCTCCAGTGCACTCCGTCACATTCTGCCCGGTCATCTCCAGATGCACTCCTCCGGGGTAGCTCCCTTCTTGTGCATGGACGTCAAAGAAAGCTCTCAATTCAGCCTGAGCCAAACAAAATCACCTCCAAGTAATTAGAAAAAAGGATGAGCAACTCAAATTATACTTCTGCTGATCGAGTAGTTACCCTGATTGCATCAAATGGTCGTGTCTTTAGCCCACATGGAGCCTTTATTGTGTTCCCGTGCATGGGATCACTGACCCAAGTGACGATAAGCCCTGCCTGACGCACAGCTCTGATCAAATGAGGGAGCTTTATCCGCATGTTATCAGCTCCCATCCTTGTGATTATTGTCAGTCTACCAGGTTTGTTATGCGGGTTCAGAATTTCACACAACTTCACAAGTTCCGTAGGGTCCATCTTATCACTCACCTGCACAACTTCAAACATCAGTACCTAATTAAGGAAGGCAAAATATGTTGCAATCGTTTTTCCCCACTGGCAAAAACGATACCATGCTAAAGTGAAAAACAACTTACCTTAATGCCGAGAGGATTGGATACACCCCGAAGGAATTCAACATGTGCTCCATCCAACTGTCGAGTCCTCTCACCTACCCAAAGCATGTGTGCAGAACAGTCATAATAGCGGCCTGTTGTTGAATCCTCTCTAGTCAAGGTCTGCTCGTACGGTAAATGAAGACATTCATGCGAGACCCAAAACTCAACTGTATTCATTATTGGACTGTCACCAGTAACCCCAGCAGCAGCTAGGAACCCCATAGCTTCATCTACTCTCTGAGCAAGTTCCATGTACCTAGACCCAGCAAGAGAAAATTTATTGTAACTCGTCACTACTAGGGCATGAGATAGAAAATTTAGGCCACATAAATTGAAGGTGGTGGAAACTTCTAGGTATCCGACTAGAAAATTTAGGCCACATAAATTGAAGGTAGTGGAAACTTCTAGGTATCCGACTCCATCCATCTGATTTGTAGCTGATAAACAAATTAATATTGAAAATTACACTTAGAACTCTAATGTTAAATGCCAAGAACCGAACTTTGGGATGCTTCAGAACCTGAGTATAACTAACAAATCTTAGACCACTATTTATATGGTGGTGCAAACTACTTAAGAAATTGGTATTGCCTGATTGACTTTACATAACTTTCTGGGTCAGTCAGAGATAAAAGATGCTCCGAAGTGCATGCCAATTGGCACATCACATGAAAGTGAAGTTGTGATTTATAACAAATACCTGTTTCCTTGCTCACTATTCTCGACAAAGTCAAGATTCCAATCTGAGACTCTCTGCATCGCAGCGTACCCACCAGTGGCAAATGCTCTAAGGAGATTCAGTGTGCCAACAGATTGGAGGTATGCTCTGAGTAACCTTTGTGGGTCTGGTATTCTAGATTTCTCATCAAAAGCATCACCATTGATATTGTCTCCTCGATAACTTGGGAGTTTGACACCATCTCTAACCTCAAATTGTTCAGACCTAGGCTTTGCAAACTGGCCTGCCATTCTCCCAACCTGCCATATGAAGTAAATATCAGATTATGTAAGGAAGGGTGCGTATGCAAAAAAATTGGACCCTGTTCAGTGACACAACCCAAACATAGTAAATCAACTTAAAATGTACACCATCATCTGAAAGGTTCCATGCAAGTTATTATAAATCTATATTAAATCAGGTAGAATTTCAAAAATTAAAGCATAATGAATGAGAAAAACAGCAGAAGAATAAATCACTAGTTCAAAGAAATGTCAAAACAGTGTCACAGTACTGCTACTGCACCATTGATGCGATTCAAGATCTATAATTTTAGAAAACCAAATAAGATAATCATGAAATCATCAATTCATCCAAATCCAATATACGATTCAAACGTCTCACCTCTTTGCACCATACTCTCAGCAACAAACAATGGCATTGGAAGGAAGATTTCCATCAGCTTCTAAACAGTTAATACTTAATATCATGGATTATCAAACAGATAAAAATCATATTTTTTGTTTTGTTTTTATAATGCCACAATCATTGAATATAACATAGGTTCACCAATTATGCATTAGAAAAGGACCCAAAAGTGCAAAAAACGTAGACACAATTCAGCGAAAGGGCAAATGATAATTGGCGAGGAAGGAGAAAAGGGACCTTGATGACGGGCATTTGGGCACCGTAAATGAGAGTAACGGCCATCTGCAAGAAGACCCTGAAAGTGTCTCTGATGTTATTGGCATTGAACTCCTTGAAGCTCTCGGCGCAATCTCCACCTTGCAGCAAAAAGGCCTCTCCCATGGCGGCTTTTCCGAGCCACGTCTCCAGCCTCCTCGCCTCCCCGGCGAAGACGATTGGCGGGAAGGTCTCCAAGGTGCTCAGGACGGTTCGGAGCTCATCTGGGTCCGGGTACACGGGGAGCTGATGGGACTGCTTGGATTTCCATGACTCCAAGGCCCATTCTTGAGGCCCAAGCAGGGGACCATTGGTGGATGAAAGTGTGGAAGGAGAAGAAGAAGAAGAGATTGATGAATGAATGGTTGTTGTGGGTTTGGGCTTTCCGGGGAGATTGAGGAATTTAAGAGGGCTTGTGGGTGGTGGGATGACGGTGGTACGAGTGAGGAAGGGATTTGGGGTGGTGAGATTAGCAGAGCCACTGGCTATGGCTGTGGTTGTCAGAGCCATGTTGGTCCTCTGTGCTTCAGTCAGACACTGATTCTGGATAGAACTATATAGAAGATTCATTTTATATTTATATTTTAAAAGGCAATGGGAATATCTTTTTTCATTAGTTAATCGAATTTGTTATTCACCCTAAATTCCTAATTGTAATTTCAGTTCCACAACTACTATCCTTGGAATGATTCCGCAAAGATCGGGATGAACAAGTTTTTATTCGCTCAAATCGAGTATTTCGGTGTGATAAAAGTTAAAATTGAAATTAAATCGCTTTATAGTAAAAAAGTTATCTATTGATTAACAATAAGGTTCAAAACGACGCTACACGCTCCTAGGTCGGTTGATACATGCCTAGCGTCTAGGCGGTTAGATGAGACTTAGGTTCTGCCTAGGCGATATTTTTTAAGATAAAATTCAACAAATGAATAATATATTGAACACTATCACATAATTCTAAAACAAAAATTAATTATCCAGATAAATAAATTGAGTTGGGAATCATAAATGTTAAAAATGTATGTTTTTTTATTAATTTTATTATACAACATTCTATATTTTTTAATTTATTATCTTTGTTTTAATTAATACTTATATTATTAACTAAGTATTTAATAAATAAAATAATTTATATAACTAAATATATATAAAATAATTTATATAACTAAATATATATAAAATAATTTATATAACTAAATATATATATAAGAAATTATATAACTAAATATGTATAAGGATGTACACGTAAATCCACCTAAACGCTTAGTCATCAGGCGGAGCAATTTCCCACCTTCGAACGCTTAGGCGGCCGCCGTTTTGAACAGTGATTAACACACGATAAAGTTAATAGTTATTCAAAATTCTACTAATCATATTTTTGAAATTTATAATTTCTAATCAAGATAATAATTATTCAAATATCCTTTAAATTTTTTAATCCTTATTTAATATTTTTTCCTTTTTAATTATGAAAACATTACTCCTATTTATAATCTTAATTTTCTTTTTCACTTATTCATTAATGGATAATGTGAGTATCTAATCCAACTTAAATCAAGATAATTAAGAGTTAGAATTCTTCAAAAATGTTTTAAACTTTAACTTTAAAAATATTTAATCCGATATTAAATAATTTAGTTAGTTTATTATGATTTAGGTTTAATTCTTGGATTTTGTGCCCAAAATTTAAGGATTAAACCCTAAATCATAAGTCATATGTTTTTCCGCTATCACCTCACATTTCCCAAAAATTTTATAGACCTTAACGTTGAACTCTAGATAATAGGAATTTCCTTATTGATTTCATAGAAAAAAATTCAATTGTAATTATAATATATATATAATATTTATTATATGTATAATATAATAAAAGGTCCAGGAGACCAAAAATGTCAGATATTAATGAGTACATCGGAGCAAAGAGGGTTGAAGAAGACAATATTGCTTTTAATTGTTTGAAAGACCTCCTAATAAAAATAAATAAATTAAAATATTTTAAATAAAAATAAAAGTTATCAAAGGTAAATCAATAATTTACTCGTAATAAAATCACCTAATTTGTTTCTGTTTTTGTTTTTGGGAGAGAAAATTCACCTGATTTGTTAAAACAATTAAACCGACTTGTGTCGGCAACATTGTAAATAACCAACATGAATTTGCAACGCAATCTATTGCGATTTGGTTCAATTTCTAAATCGATATTGAGATTGAAACATCCAAAGTAAACCAATTTTATGGGATTGATTGTTGGTTTGATTCGGTTTTTTGAGATCAAAACCCCAACCCTTGGATGAGGAAGTTTAGTGTATCAACGAAATTAGGTTAAATTAATTTAAAACGTTCAACAAAACATGATAGGGGGACTTTAACTCGATATACGACTCATAACCCGCCCAACATTTATCCGGGTAAATTCACACGATTAAAATTTTAGATCATTTTTGGATAAATCTGTTATGACACGTTTAATAAACCGATATATTTCGAGTAAACTTGTTAACTCATATAATGATCTATTAACCCATTTAATAAATAGGTAGATTTCGAATTAATCTGTATAACGACCAATCTATTCATCCGTTTGATTAACGTGTCAATTACTAACACGTATATCTATCTATTTATCTACCTATATACATATTAAACCATATAATTTAAATAGGTTAAACGGATCATATGTTAATTGAGTTTCAAGTACGATCTATTTATTAAATGGTTTATACGGATTACATGGATTATTAACATGTTAAATTCGGATCGGACATCCTTGACACGATTATTAAATGGAACATGTTCGAATTGGATATATTTGGGTAAAACAAAGTTCATGACACGACACAAACACGATATGAACACAACACCACATAACTCATTGTCAACCCTACACATTGTACTATGGCTTAGCAGTATTTCTCTTTATCCGTTATGTATAATATCTTCATGGAACCTATAAACCTTGATTACAGAATACATAATCCAGAAACCCTGGAAATATAATTTGTGGAATTACCACTCACACTTTCAATGGTAAGGTTACAAAGAATTTCCTTCAATGACACGAGTAGGTAAAAATCGAAATGCCCAAAGAGGCCTTCTAAACAACAATATTCAAATGAAATAGTTCCTCACTAAAAATGCAATTGCAACAAAAAAAATTACCAATCTTCATAAGAGGGTTGGATACTTGGCATCAAGGAAGTCCCTGAGTGTGCGAGCGGCTTTCTGACCACCCATGAGTTCGGCTAGCCTCTCCACCGGCATAAGAGCAAGGTCTGCCAAGCTCTTACACCCATCCATTATGGCCCTGTAATTCGAATCTGTCACACCTGGGAGTCGTCTCAAGAACTCCACGGCAGATGTATTGTAATTTTCAGCCCTGATAATTTGCAATGCATTATTCCATCAGATATACATCGTGAAGATGAACAAACAAAATAAATCCAACTACGATAATGAAACCGAAACACATTGTGGCTCCACAAGCCTTAGCTAGGGTAGTGAAGAGGGTTTCCATGATGAGGTCCGTGACTCAGGTAGAGAGAGATGAATGTTTTGAACGCAGAACAGCAGAAGCACATGTAAGTATTTCAATGGAACCGAATCTTACAGAAGATGCATCACTAGAGACTAAGCATTTTTTTTCCACCATTAATATGCAGAATTGATTATTTCTTAATGTAAGATGATATATGTATACACTAGCCGCATACACTAGTTAGGCTTATCTGACAGTACACTTGTACACTTTGTACACATGTAGACAGTTAGGACAGGTTTCGGACAGATGTCCATAGTTAGTTACCTAGACAGTTTTAGGAAGTTATTTATGGATAAAGAGAGATAACTGTTCAGAGTTATCTCTCTCACAGACTTGTATAAATAAGCCCTTCGGCTATGAATGTAAATGAGACATTCCAGAAATTCTACACTTAAGAAGGAATGCACGAGGATGCCTTTTGTAGACCACATTTTCTGCTAAAAAAGAGTGAACTCTTCCTTGCACTTCAGGAGTATGGAAGTTGGAATAGAAGCTTAAAGAAGCTAGGACTGCAACATGCAAAAACCAGTTGAAAATTCAAGCATCTTACCTCACGTCATCTTCCACAATTCCATCTTCAGAGGGTACACCAACCCTCATTGCTTTGGTCTCGTCAGGTTCATCCTGATTTGCCTTAAGAGCAGTAAATATTTCAGCAGTAGCATGCAGACTGCGAGACCAGATGATTCGCAGGCGGGGGAAGTGTAGAGCAAGCAACGATAGCTTAGATATAATATTATTTGGTGTGACATCATCCCCAATATCACTTGCAGACTGCAACAAACATCCGACAAAGCATACCAGCTTAATAGTGGACATTGTTCAGATATGATTAACATTAGCAAAAACACGTGCTTTGGCCTACAATTGACCATCATAATTCAAACTACCTGGAATGAGAAGCTTTTATCCTGTGAAAATTCAATCAGGAGAACAGGTATCCTATAGTAGCGAACCATTGTTTCCACTTGGTTATAAAGACGCCCTGACGTGAAGCTCATAAAAAGATCTTGGATACTCTTTCTCTCCACACATATTAGTGGCGAAAGGATATAATCCCCAACTTCCAAAGTCACAGGTATTATGTGCATTCCTTTCTGGTGGAGAACATTTGGAAGGCTGCTCATGAACTCCCTCATGTCCACTATGACCTGAAAGGTCGAGAATTCTTAAGCTACTATGATTCTGAAAGTAAAGGAGATGCAGTAGATAACAAAGGGTCAATAATGCACCTGCATTTCCTTCTCAACCTCCTTTCTTCCGCCTGCTTTTCTAGTTATAGAGTTTTGGGATGATGAAGCTTGAGGTTCTAGGGAAGAATTCAATCCCAGGCAGTTTCCATCCTGATGTAAAAGTCAACGCAAAACCACACAAAAAATAAAAGGAAATTAAGTACTCTATCCTGAAGGGGCTAAATGCAAAATACATTAAGAAAACAAAAATGGCATATCAACTATATTATTCAAGACCATAATAATATCCAGTATATATTCCATTGAATCATGTTCTGCCAGCAGACCATGTTCACTGGAATCAGTCTTTAAGCACAACCTAGTTAATCCAGTAGTGTATGTTTCACGTGATTTTACCAAAAAATAAATAAATAAAGCATACACCTATACCGCATGAAAAGCAGAGACCTTTCTGCCCTATAAACTTGATAAATTTGGAAAAATTGTAATAGACAGGAGTTAATAGAGGCCATCTAGAAGGCTGAAGTTCCAGCATGAAGAAGTAAGAACAAGCCAATCCTAAACAGTTTTTAGATGCTACACTTGGTTTATTGAAGAAAAATCACATTACCCGATTAGTGAACTGATATAATCCTATAATACCAATACCAGAAACCGATTGCCAAACACTGACAGAATACCATTATATCTGCAACAACAGTCCCAAAGAACATTCTCTATTGGAAAATAACCTAACCTGGTCAACTGGAATCATCATCAGTGACTTCTGCCTAATCAAAGATTCAAATGCTCCATTCTCCCTTCTTATGCTCGCCTCAAACTTTTGCACCTCAGAAGAATTTTCATAGAAAAGAAAATAAACTTTCACCTTCTTTGAGGAGTTTTCAGCTTTATGGACTTCAATTTCCCTGACAAAAGTCATATCTGGATGGTAAACAATGATAATAGAGGGTCTCAGAATGTCCAGTACTGGTTGACCACTTTCAAGAGCATAAAAGTGCACTGGAGGTAGTGGCTTAACATTTCTGGTTCCAGTAACATCAGCTTCTCCAGTATGCTTCCTTAAAACCGCTTCATCTACAGGTTCAGCTTGGCATGTAACTTCACTAGAATCAGCTATCACCACCTGATTGAGTTCATCTGCTTGTCCTTCATTTTCTGAATCCGATATAACAAATGTATCAATCACTGCATCCTGTTTATCACTATTACAATCTTTATTTCCCAAACCCTTAACCTTGACTGGCCCTTTTTTATTTCTGACTTTTCTCCTACCCTTTCCACGTCCTTTTCCACTACCCTTTCCACGTCCTTGTCCACTAACAAGAAGAGGAGGATCATCTCCAACAGCATCATCCTTTTTAGCTTGCTTTGATGAAGGTAAAATCACCTCATGTTCCTGCTTGTTTACACTGCTAGCTTCTGCATTCTCAGGGGGTTTCATAGGAACTACCTTTCCCTTACCCTTTCCACATCCTCTGCCACTAACAAGAAGCTGAGGATCATCTTCAACAGCATCAGCTTTTTTAGCTCGCTTTCTAATTTCAGCCGCTGCAGCCAAAAGAGCATCATGTTCCAGCTTGTTTATGCTGCTAGCTTCTGTATTCTGTGGAGTAGCTACATGAACAACTCCATCTAGAATCCCAAAGCCTTTAGGATTCTTTGGTTTCTTTTTATACCGTGAATGCAAGTCGCGCAGCTCACCCTTGCCAAGCAAGTAGTTTTCCCATTCTTCCCGCATGACCTTCACAAGAATATACACCATTAATTGGCTGATAAGCTTTTAGACAAGCTTATGCATCCTTGATCTGAAAAACCAATTGATTGAAATTAAAAACCGACCTATCCACTCTTTGATAGCTTAAAGAGTTCAACAAAATCTACTAACTATATGATTAACCATCCCCTTGCACAAACAATTCCTGCAAATCTCTTCCTTGATTTAAGAACAAGTCTCATAATGTATAAATAAGAATTTCATCGAAACTAACACAAGCTTGTGGATTAAAAGATTAGGTTAAAAATCTAAACTATCAAATCAAGATCATGGCTGCATATCATTTCCCTTGATTTCCTATATGTTTGAACCCATTTGTCATCAAGAATTCACTAAGTTAATGAATTAAGCAAGGCAAACATGCAATCCAAATTAAACAAACTAGAAAATGAAATTAATAAAACCTTCTGTGGGCCATTAGTGATGAAATCTTCAAGCTGCATGCATGAGCGTTCATCTTTGCATGCCACTAGAACAATGCCACTATCATCATTATCACCTTCAACTAGACATTCTCCTCTTGACAACGCCTCTTGTCTTTCCTCTTCTATCTCTTCAAGCACCTCCTGCAATTAAATTAACGCTTAGAAATGTCCATAAAAATTTTCTCTTGAGTTACGAACTTCATTACCATCCTATTGTTTCAAACTGAAACAACAGGAGCAAATGATAAACTAGGTTGAATCACAACCAATATGTACTTTGATATACATTGTAATGGTTTAGTGATCTGACAGGCTGTGGATTCATAAGAGATGAATAAAAGTTTGACCACAATGAAATGCATGGAATTCACTCACACGTAAGACCTTCCATTTTGGTGCCTCCTCTAAAACTTCATCTAAAACTATCCCACTACTTGTACCGGTCGATGAAGCGCCACCAACTGCTACATATGCAAATAAAATAAATTTTCAAAAATAAATAAAAATTATAGAATAGCACATAGACAGTTATAATTCTTCACCTTGCTCCTTATCATCATCCCCCTTCAGTTTTCTTTTCTTGGCTTTTGAACTCTTACTATTATCACCCAGTTTCAAACCATCTGATGTCACAAATCGATATACCCTTTTCTTTGCATATTCGAATATCTTATAGCTCGACTCCGCAAATACCCAGACCGATCGAAAACTCTCTGACACTCTCAGTGTATCCAAGTACTTCAAATAAGTTACAGCATCATATCTAACAGCATTTCGAAATCAACAGTCATTACTAACCCAAAACTTATTCGTAGAAAAATCAAAACGGAAACAAAGATCTTAATTCACAAACAAATGCAACAATTCCCAATTGCCAGCTGAATCATATCTATCTCTCATCAATCAGTAACACAGACCAAATTCAAAATAAAGCCGAAAAGAACAAGTACCTAACGAGATAATCCAAGAGTTTCCTGAGGGTCTTCAAGTCTGACACAAGCTGCTTAGTCTTCTTCCCCAAGGTATGCCAAATGGGGTCCAATTGCCTCCTCACAATTTCATCGAACGACTTAAACAAGCCATTCTCCACAGTCAAGTCCTCGACATCAACCTTATTAGTCTTCCTCATCTCTTTTAAGCAAGCATCCATGACCTCGATTATGGCCTTCTGAATGCCCACCATATGTTTGGTCATTGGCACCCTTATATCCACCACCTCCGGAGGCTCCCTCTCCAACTCGTGCGACACATCAACATGAAATCTCGGCCAAAAGTGCAACTTTTTAAGGTACAAACACTTCATAATCCTCTCAGCCTTGGCAAACCCCGAAACCATGGAATGGGGTTTATCAGAAAACGCGCGAACGAAGGCGGTTTTGTTGAAAGAGCGGAAAATCCTAACAATAAAGGCTTCCGTAGAGGTTTCGGTGAGGGAATGAACAGTGGGAATGATGAGGCCGGCGATTTGGGAAGTGGGTATTTTTTTGGTGAGGAGGTCGACGATGAGAATGCGCGCTGTGATGAAGAATACATTGGAGGAGGTGTAGAGGGAGTGTCGCTGGTGGGAGGGAAGGTCTGAGGTGATTTCGGGAATCGGATTTGGGTGGAAGTAGTGGAGGAGTTGGGATTTGAAGGAAGGTATGTGGGGGGAGAGGATGAGAAGGGTGCCCTGAGAAGGGGTGTGGAGGAGGAGGAGGGAGGATATGAGCTTGGGGAGGCAAAGGCCTGAGGAGACTATGACTAGGCCGCTGCCGTTTTGTGGGTCGTCGAGAAGTTCAGTGATGATGTGCTCATGGAATTGGACCATTGGGAGGAGGAGGTGACGGTGGAGACCAAGTTTTCTGAACACTTTTCAGGGATGGGAGTGGGAGAGATGTCGTATACGCTGCTACTGTCGTTTTGAGTTCGAGGTGGTTAATGTTCGTTAGCAAACAAAAAATATTAAAAAATTAAAACTAAAAAAAAATAAAAATAAAAAACAAAATGATTATCATATTGACTCGTAATTTTGGCAAGAGAGTAGAAATTTTATTTTTGTTATTTCTTTTCACTTTATTATTATGATTTTTCAACTAATCTTTTCGTGTATCTATCATTTTTTGTGAATCTACCGATTTCATTATCAAGTAATTTATTTCTACCGATCAAAAGGAGTTCTTTTTTTCTTTCTTGAGGATGGCCAAAAAGTAACCAAGAGTACGTGACCAAAGTTTGAATCTTTTGTTGGACGAGTTCATAATGTCACCGACGATTTCAATGCTAATGGAAATTCCAAAAATGATTAATGGTAAATTAATTGAGAACTTAAGAGATCTCACATCCAATTTTCATAAGCAACGAGCACATACGAGGTAATTTCACAATCCACTAGATTTTATTAGTGAGAGTTCGTAAAATTCAACGTCCACAAAGAGAGGAAATATATCTATATGGAGTCTAATAACAACTCATTTTGGGACCGGAAACAATACCCCACCGGGCCCTCCCCTAAATAGAAACCTCACATAATAAAAACCTCCCATAAATAGAAACCTCCCATCTCCCACCTCCTACTCAACATTACCATGATCTAACTTTGAAAAAATACTACCTTGCTTGGTATTTGGTAATTTGACCTCATAGTCAATGTCTCAATGAAGTTTGTTTACATGAAATCACAAACTGAAACTTTCTTCAGGGTCCCATTCATATGTCAATGATCCAAGAGAGCATGTAAGTTTGTTTAACTCAGGATAAGAAGAGAAAACCGCGTGAAGGGACCAATTTCATCGTATACATACCAGTATTCGTGTAGATTCTTCTATTTTGATTTCATATTTGTGGTGAGATCTCCATGATTTGTCTTGATTCTTCGTAAGAACAAGGGAACAGGCTTTTTCAACACGGACACATTGATGCTGTTCCAAACATCAGATGTGGTGGGAAGTTCAGCGATTTTCTCAGCGATGTTAATGTCTTCTGGAAGAACAGAACCAAAGACGGTGTACTCTTTCTTCCACTCTTCGTGGTTCGCAAGACTTATGAAAAACTCTGGGCCAGAACCAATCCAAGCTACTGAACCCCTTCTTATGGTTGGGCAAAATTCAGTTGGAAGCTTCTTGAATGTGGCTCCTTGCGCTTCCAGTGTTCCTTGTACCAGAGCAAAAGGAGGACCATAAGGAGCCTAGCAAATTCACACGAGATTGTTAGCTACATTGAATGCTCAAATAGACCGAATGTATATAGATCTTTGATCCCTCCATGTTGGTCCTTTATAGGAAATGACCAACTTTTGACAAAGTACAGAAATTTAATCAAGACTTACGTCTTTTATGTGGTTTCCTTCTACATCCCAGGATTGCCCCCGGCCCTCGGCACGATAAAACTGGCAGCCTGCACAATGGCGTAATGCCAACAACTCAAGAATGTAGGCTACCGAATGAGGGGCACAATCAGGGAGAAGCTGCACAAATTAATAGAACTGGAAAATGTTAGAGTGAGGTAGAATCAAAGAAAACTAAACCTACATAAATTAAGAGCACAAATATGACATTTGCTTCAGAGTGGAGAAATGAACAGTATGTGGACTGAATATCCCTACAATGCCAAATAGCAGAAACTTCTGTTTGCTTTAATAGAGATACATGCCTTATCAATCACTACAGCACCTTAGACGCATAAAACCAATGATCTTCCGTGAAGAGATTATTAGACATGTTATTCTTCTTCATGGTTCACATAGACTTATCTCTGAAAGACCTCAATCAATATCCAAAAAGCATGTCATAAGAGATACTTAACAGATCCAAATATAGCAGATTACATGCTTGTGTGCCTTTTAATTGTTGTGTCAGAAGAAGGATAGCCATACCGAATTGGTGCATATGTAGCAAGACCTTTAAGCATTTCCACACAATTAAAGATGGTTATTTTGCTTGTTTCCTTTAACCGAAATGAAAGACTTATAAACAGGGAGGAAGCACAGCAGGAAGGGTCCTGGGCCGAAATATCTTGAAAAACCCTTAAACTTCACGCTTTCTCTTTCCCACTCTTTTTTCGTTCTAACAATCCCATGGCTAAAATCTCTGAGTTTTCCATCTACTAACAATTGGGATAAGGAGTAAGTACCAATTGACTAAGGTGAATTTGTGATACTGAGTTTTCGCTCTTTACCTTACACTCAGAATACATTTATCTCACATGTTGATTATTCTTCTGCCCCATCTCTGAGATGGGCACTTGCATCTGTGAACTTTTTCTTTCTTCTCTCTATTTGGTCAACGAGTAAATAATTTCTCAGAATCAAAGTTTCCTATCTTGATTAGTGTTCTGTCATGATGCAGGTACTCAATCATTATGAAATGAAAGTAAGAGCCAACACTCAAAATCCAGTTTCACAGAAATCCTAGAAATTTTAGCAATGCCTGTACTAAACCAAATTAAAACTTTGAAACAAGCATATAATTATGTCATAGAAAGAAAGCTCCAGAGATGGCACTGTGAACAGTAGAATTTAAATTGCCCCTGTGGCCCTAAGATTTCATTTTCCTTTTGCAAATGTTGTCCAAATGCAGTTTGCATCCAAAAATAAATAAGAGAAAGGGGCTGAAAATTCTGATGCCATTGACACTTACTTTTATATGAAGAGTCCCATATTCTGTTACCAAGCCAACAATGCCCTAAAAAAAGATAGGTACATCAGTTGTATATTAAGTTGACCATAAAACTAATTTCTGAGAATCAAACAACTAAGAAGAGAACAAGATACATAATCAACAACAAGACTATAAATGGCAGAAGTTAACCCTTGGTAACATCGAAAACTATTAAGAAATTTCCGATCATCTTCACCCCAATCTAATGACAATCATCTGTAAGGAATTTGAAGGTCAAAAGAATTTGCTTAAGGAATAACACCCTGACTTCCTCTTAACAGAGGTCATCCCCTGGCCCAGGAGATAAAAAGACTTAACAAACCCACATATGATGGAATATGGTGACCTTCTTTAATTTATGTCCCAAATCTTACTGTGTGAACCCACATTACTGAATTTTTATTTCTCCAAAGATATTTGAAACTAGGCATGTTTATAGCTTCTCCCATCTAGGAACTCCATGTAAGAATATATTCCATGAGCAAGTTAATGGGCATATACAAGTCTTTTATTTTTAACAGAACAAGTTCTCAATCACTACAAACAATAGTAATTTTTAAGGAGAAGATTGCTTAGATTTCAACAGTTGTACAGTTTAAAACTGTGTAGCGAACAATACTTGCTGGCAAATGGAAACTTAAGAAGGCAACAAGCTTCAGTTTTAGAAGTGCAGCATTAACAAAAGCAAAATGGTCGCCAAATTTTCATACCTCTCCTCTCCCAAAGATGAGTCCAGAAGTCCAACTGACTGTTTCCCCAGCTTGCTGGACCTCAGGTGCCAATGTATCTTTCTGCTTCTTCAACCAGCACTGAATTGACAAAGCCAATACAAACAAGTCAATGCTTATTACTTCATATATAGAATGAAGACTAAAATGTAAAATTTGAAGTACGGTGGCAGTCCTAAGTTAATTATCAATTACATACTTTGAATCCATGCTCAAGGAATCAAGTTCATATAGCTCTACAGTCTACACTTATTGAACTTGTACTATGCCTTCCAAATAAAAAACTACATACAATTGAATATATTTCATAAAAGCATTAGGCATTATTTAGAAAAAAAATGTAATAAGTTTTGGCTAAATAGCAGGTTCCAGATTCAACGTACCTCACCAAATTTGGAGCCGCAAGCCTTTTTATTCCCACAAAACACCCAAGAATCACACAAACAAGGGCCATCAGTCCCACTACACATGCCTTTACATGCCTTGCAACACCCCTCAGAAGAATTGAACTTAAACTCTGAACCCCACTTCACAGCAGCCCCCCACAGCTCCAAATTCTCAGTGCCTCTGCAACACCCTCCTCGACTCTCTCCTTCCACACCAACACCGCCACCCTCTTCCACCAATGCCAATGACTCAAGCTCAGAAAACGAAGAAGCTTCATTTGGTTTAAGCACCACCGAGATGAATGTATAGACCAGAGCACACGAGACCAAACCCACCAAGAGGAGGACGAGAGAGGGGTAATGGGTGGCTTCCGGGTCGTTTTGCCTCCGACCCATTTCACAATTGGGGCAGAAGAGTGACACCCAGAGAGGAATTCGAAGTCCCTGGTCTGGATTATGGACAGCGAATTGTGCTTGGAGATTTTCGCGTTGACCTTGGATACAGAGCAATCATGAAGGAAAATAGGCGAACACCACTGCCAGAATAGGCAACTGGTGTGACCGAGTCTGTTATATTTTGTCAATTTTTACCTTCATATAATCAAATTTTTATTTTTTTACTCATTCGTTTTTTTTTCTTTTCTTGTTTATTATTTTGGTATGAGAGTGATTCTGGTTTAGTTATTTATACAAATGCCCTCTGGTTTCTTTTTTGTATTTTTATAAATACCTCTTCTAGTTTTGAATCTTACACAAATACCATTAGATTCCAAAATATTACATATGAATTCATTTGTTAAGGGTGCATTTGGCTCCAAAAAATAAATAGGTCATTTGGCGTGAAGAGAATATACGGTGAATAGAAAACAGTTTTCCTTTCGTTTGGGAAACTAAGTCAGGATTTGATAAATTTCTAGAGACAAATTTGGGGGAAATTAAGGATTTCAAATTATGAGTTGAAATTCTGTCTTAAAGGACATAATTATGGGTTTTTAAAATTGATATTCAAATACTAGAATTTACAAATCAGAAAATTGTAAATATGAAATTGCAAATTATGAAATTTGTAAATTCTCATTAAATTAAAAACCCAAACACACTCTAAGTGATTATTAATTAAAAACTGACATTAACCTCAAAATCGACAAAATTGACCATCCCCACAGTAATATTGTCAGAATTATAATGATAATGCATCCAAATAACCACAAAAGATATTTAGTATTTATATAACTTTATAAAATTTAATTAAAATTTGTTCATATTTTTGTGGGTTATGTATAATGTCTTTAGAACTAATGGGATCTTTATGTAAAGTCTAAATCCTGAGATGTTATTTGTAAAAACACAAAAAAATCTTAGAGGATGTTTGTGTTTATAACTCCTCTTGTCTTATAAGACTCTAGCAAGGAGTATGATTAGAATATTCCTTAAGGCTACGTTTGGTACGCCATATAAAAGATTTGATAAGATAATATAGTATGAAATTAATGTTTGGTGCTAGTCATATTAATTAGTCACCGTATAATTTAATACAGTTGAATGTCTTTATAGGATGCAGACACGGTAAAACAATACCTTCAAAAATTTTGATATTAAATAGTCGGATAACTAGTAATCTTCAAAAGTGTAATAATAATAATAATAAATAATAATATAATAAAAATAAAATAACAAGTAATAATAATTTAATAAATACTACTAATAATAAAAAATAGTTTAATAAATGCTACTCATAATAAAATAAAAATTAATAATTAATTATAATTTAATAAATATTAACAAAGATAACAATAAAAATTAAAAATTAAAAATTATTATTAAAATAAAATTCAGTTAATATAATATAGTCGGCATTCTAATCCAATAAAATACCAAATATTTGATTAAATAGTCAATTTATTTGATAAATAAATTAGTCTATCCGATTGAAATAGTAAATATAGTATATCAGACAAAACGAGGCCCTAAATTTCTTAGTGAAATCAGGACTCGGCTTCGAGAGCTTCTGTACATTCGCGTAATTGTTTTTTAAAATTTTTATGAATAAGGAGAAATAAAATAAATCTAAAAACAAAAAGAGAGAGGAGGAGTATATATCTTGTGAAGGGAGAGCGCCTCAAAGTTGGAGCGCAGTGGGCGAGCGGAACTCAGAACTCTCAAACCCAGCCGCAAAAGCAAGGGAGAGTTAGAAGGGACACAAAGGTAAGGACAGTTAGACAAGCACTTAGAGTTAGAGGGCAACATAGTATGATAGAGCTTTTAGGGAGGAAGATGGAAGCTTAGGAGGATTTCAGGGGTTGGGGGTGGTCAATTCGTTAGAGGGAAAAATAACATGTTAGTGCTTTTAGAGGGAAAGATGGAAGCTTTAATGGAGGATTTCAGGGATTGGGGGTGGTCAATTCTTTAGAGGGAAAAATAACATGTTAGTGCTTTTAGAGGGAAAAATAACATGTTAGTGCTTTTAGAGGGAAAGATGGAAGCTTTAATGGAGGATTTCAGGGATTGGGGGTGGTCAATTCGTTAGAGGGCAACATAACATGTTAGAGCTTTTAGGGGGGAAGAAGGAAGCTTTAATGGAGGATTGCAGGGCTTGAGGGTGGTCACTTGACCTCCCTTTCCCCGTAATAAATCCTCCCTTACTTGGGTAGTTAATCGATTATACCCAATGCTTAAAGCTTTCAATTTTTCAGTTTTACTACTGTTATTTTTTTTAAGTAACTTTGCTAAAGCTTTGTTTGTTTGTTTGTTGTTTTTATTTTTTATTTTTTGTCTAGCAGAGGAAACCTAACATTACAACTACTATACCTACATGTTTTTCTTGTTTATTTTATTGGAAGGTTGAGAAAAAATGGGGAAGAAAGGAAAGAGTCAGAAGAAAGGAGATGGAAACACTACTAAGAAAAATCTTCGAGATGTACACAATGCCATTGATGATGACATGGACGACGAAATTGATGCATGTATGTTTCTTAACTTAGTAATTCTTTTTTGCATTATGTTTTTGCCTCTTTGTTTTGTTTTTTTTTTTTTTTACAATTTACCTGTTTACTTTTGTTTCCACATGCAATTTGGATTGAGAAAGTGATGGGTTGGATATATATTATGCCTTCTTTTCACCTAATAACATTGATGGGTGTGTATAGTTCTTATTTTGAGAATAAAGTGAAAGGTTTTTCTGAAATCTTTGGTTGCAGTTCACAAGCAAAGAGACATTATTCCTCTAGATGTTAATGAAGAGGTTGGAGATTCTGATGAAGAAAATGAGCAACCGGTCTTTGATTTTCAGGTCTTCTTCTCATTAATATTCCTTTCAGCAAGTTCCAATGGTTACATGGACATAGTGCAACTACTTAGTAATATAATATCTTATTGTTGGAGTGGTGCAGAATTAATTTTTACATTCTAGAATACTTTTTTTAATTGGTGGGTTTCAATCAGAATTATTGGCTCCTGAGCTTCTTGGTAAAGAATTTTGGATACTGAAATGACTGTTTTTTTTTTCTCTATGAGCTTTGATCGAGAGTTCATGGTTCTCTCATTTTCGAATATGTGTTGGATAGGAAAGGAGCAAGTCATTAGGTCTCGGGGAGCTTAATTTTGTCTTAGTTTAATGTGTTGTCTGGTTTATATTTTGTGTCCTTTGGTTTTTTCCCGCTATTGTGCCATCTTGACCATGCCTATAGTTTTATTGTTTTGAGAAACTAAATTTGTTTATTTGAAAAAAAAAACTGATTTTTTATTGCTGATAAGAGTTTATTTCTCATCTTTTCAGTGAATTTTATGAAAACATGATCTGGATAATGAATTTTGTACTTTCATTTTCACCCCCTTTCTTCTTAATACTTTTTTAGTTACATTTTGATGTTTTAATCTGGTATTCCTAATGTTGTTTACAGAATACTAGTAGTGACGACGACGACGGAGGAGGCGATAATGATGCCAAGGATACTGGCTTCGCTGCAAAAAGTAAGGAAAATGTTCTAAGATCTTTTCATTTTTCATGAATTCGTAGTTATTTTTAGCGATGTTTATGGTTTGCTTTAGAAAACTTGGTTCAACTTTTTAAACCGTGTTGATGAGAATAAATTGGGCAGCATAAATAGAAAATAAAAATTATGCTGAAACGTGAAAATAAATATATACAATAGGTCTTTGTTGTAAGTTAATTTTTGAAATTTGCTAAACTCTGTCATGGCACAACATTGGCAGGGTATATATAATAAATCATTCATGATATGATTACTGTATTTTCATCGTATGGAGGATTCTATCTTCCTCATTTGAACAAAGTTGGCGAACTCTGTGATGGCACAACATTGGCAGGGTATATATAATAAATCATTCATGATATGATCCTGTATTTTCATTGTATGGAGGATTCTATCTTCCTCATTGGAACAAAGTATCTTAATTCAAACTCTTCTACCCTTGAAACTCTTTTTCTTTTACATGAAAATCTTTCTATCATGTAATTTCTCCTGAAAACTTCTCTTCCTTATCATTCAAGTGGCTCATACAAGTTTACGGACCGCACCTGATTTGGAATTGCATAATTGCTTGTTGCTTCTTTATGTATTCCTTGCAGTTGTTAAGCAGCAGAAGTTCTTACGGGCAAAGTTTGGTGGAGTTGAGGATGAAATGCATGATGATGATGAAGAAGATGAGGAAGAAGGGCCTCTATGGGGTGGAAGAAAGCACCAATATTATGATGCTGATAATCGTGATTTTGAAGTGAGTCCAAGTACTTTATATATGACATTTCTAGGATGAAAGTTTTGGAGAGCTATATGTGTGTGTACTCATCTTTATCTGCCTACCTACCTATCTGCTTTCACATTCATGTGTATTACAATTTAGTAGTGGCCATATTCCCGTGATAATTTTTCTTCCCTCTGTCAAATTCAATCAAATGTTCATACATAAATACTTCCTGTGTACTACAGGTAATAAGCTTTCCTGTTGCTTTAAATTAATTTTTATGTTTTGACTGATGAAGCTACAATCAAGCGATGATGAGTCTGCCAAAGAGGAGGAGGCAGAAGTGTTGAGGCTGCAAAGAGAAAGGGCAAAATCATCAACGTGGGAGGACTTTGGGCTTGAGGATATTGGCCAAAATGAAAATGATAAGGAATTAACATTTGAGGTGAGGTTTGCAGATAAGGTTGTTACTTTCATTTGCTTGGTGATTGGTTTGTTTGAATCTCTGTTTGTGAATAGGAGCAACGGTACTTAATATGATAATATTTTGTGTTCAAAATAGGGATTGCGATGTAAATGTCCTTTGAACATGACTTTAAATTTATTTGTTTTTACAGGAAATTTCAGTTAATGGAAAAAGTACAAAAAAGCCTACAGCTGGAATTGAAATTGCAGATGATATGGTTACAGCTTATGAGGAGGCCAAAAAAGATTTGAATGCTTTGTCAAGGGAGGAGCAATTGGATGTTTTATATAAGTAAGACCAAAAAAAAATTAATTACATTAAAATTGAAACAGATAAGTTTATACATGCTTTATTTCTATGGAGTTTTGTTTGAGGATCAATTATTTATTTCTGACTCATTCTCTCTAAAACTGGAAAGTTATAAACAAGTATGAACTTCCTTGTTTATTTAATAATTATGCTTTACAATAGGAGAATCCTATATATACAGTTTCTCGGTAAGTCTAAGTAGGAAACACAATTGTAAACTAGGTAAGAAATCGTGGACCTAACTAGGGAAGTATCTAGAGAGATCTTAGGACTGTTTTAGGAAGGAATCAGATGGATTCCTTTGACTTATGAGATTTGGAAATCAAGGAGATTGATCCTCAATCTCCAGGGATTCCCGTGTATCTTTATCACGCCCCCGCAAGATGGTGGAGCCGTCGGCGACACCAATCTTGGCACGGAGGAGTTGGAAGCGTGGGCGCGACAGGGGTTTGGTGAGGGAGGGGGAGCTGTGGGGGCTGGCTGTGGGGATGGGGGAGCAGGGTTGTGGGACGGCCGCGAGGACCGTTGTGTATAGGTACGAAGGGTAGGTGGTGCAGTGGGTGGAGGTGAGGCCGTGGTGCTGGTGGTCGTTTGTGGCAGGGGCAGAGGTTGAACCAAGTCAGGGATGGTTGCGGCGTCAAGAGCAAGTGAGGAGGATGAATCCAAGTGGCCTTTAGGGGAAGGTATTGACTGTGCGGGCACTAGTGAAGCAGCCGAATCATGACCTGGGAGGTTAGAGATGAGAGGCAAAGATGAGAGCCATTGGTGGAAGGCATCTGAGGAGACATGAGGGATAGATGACGGGAGGCTGAGACCAGGATAGGTAGATTTATCGAATTGGACATGACAGGAGACATATAGGCGGTGAGCTGAAGTGTCATAGCAGAGGTATGCAGTTTGGTTCAGTGAGCAGCCAAGGAAGAGGCAGGGGTGGATCTAGGCTGCAGTTTATTGGAGTTGTAGGGGCGAAACCTGGGAAAACCAAGACAGCCAAAGGTCCGGAGGCAATGATAGTTTGGTGGTTGTTGGAATAGGGCAGTGTATGGGGATTGGTTGTGGAGAATGGAGGTAGGAAGACGGTTGATGAGGTATGCTGCTGTTTTGAAGGCATAGGTCCAGAAAGTTAGGGGAAGGTTGGCTTGATGAAGGAGGGTGAGGTCGGTTTCAACAAGATGACGATGGCGTTGTTCGGCCACACCATTGTGTTGGGGAGTGTGAGGTGGGGTAAGAAGATGATTGATGCCGTGGGTGGCAAGGAAAGGTTTGAGTTTGGTAAATTCACCACCACCATCAGTGTATAGGGTTTGAATTGGGTGTTGGAAGTATTTTTCGACGAGAGTTTTAAAATCAATGAAGGTGGAAAAGACATCAGATTTTTTCTTTAGAGGATAAAGCCATGTATACTTCGTGTAATGGTCAACAAAAATAATGTAATAAGAAAAACAGTCAATAGAAGTGTAAGGGGTAGGACCCCACACATCGGTGTATATTAATTGTAAAGGACGATGACTGTGAAGGGAGGAGGTGCCAAATGGCAGCCTGTGACTCTTATTACATAGATATGACAGACATGGGGACTCTTTGAGCTTGGGAGACAGATTGATGGAGGATTGACGAAGGACGTTGTGGAGGACTTTGGAGTGGGGATGGCCCAGACGACGGTGCCAGAGATTGGGAGAAACAGCAATGCCTACCAGTGCCTGTGGTTGGTGTAAGGTTGCAAGTGACCACTCGTAGACGCCATCCTTACTCGGGCCTTGAAGGAGAACCGCCCCCGTGCTTAGGTCCTTCACATGAAAACAAGAGGGAAAGAGTTCAATAGAAGTGTTGTGTTGTTTGTTAAACTGGGAAATAGAGAGAATATTTCGAGTTATCTAAGGTGCACAGAGAACATTATGGAGAGCAAAGGATTTAGAGGAGGGAGAGGATAGAGTGGTGGAGCCAACATGGGTGATGTCAAGCCCTTTACCGTTACCAATGATGATCTCGTCAGGGCCCTGGTATTCAGAGACAGCAGACAGATGTTGGGGGGAGGCAGTCACATGGTGAGACGCACCAGAATCAAGGAGCCAGGGTGAGGAGGTGCCCGGGTTGGTTGGATTGGCTACGGGTTGGGCAGCAGGTTCTCAAAGGAGACAGGAGTGTCTCGAGAACGAACAGCAGCAGAAATATCCTTAAAGGCAGAGCCGACACCATTAAGGACGCTAAGGAGGAGACCATCGTTTGAGAGAGGTGCATCAATTGCAGCCAGTTCAACGGAGAGGAGACGAACTTCCTGCAGGTAGTCAGTGACAGGACGATTGTCACGGCGAAGGAGGGTCAACCGCTCCTTAAGGCCTAGAACACGAGCTCGAGCCCTGCTAGCGTAGAGCCGTGTGAGGCAGGTCCAGGCTGCTTCTGAAGTTTTGGCAGCAGCGATCAAGGTTACTACCTGAGGAGAGACAGAGCCAAGGATCGCATGGAGGATGAGCTGATCCTGGCAAAACCAGAGGGCACAGGCTAGGGTTTCAGTTGTGGGTGGGCAGGGACGGGTACCATCAACATACCCCATGAGATCGTATCTGAGTAGGAAAGCATTGAATTGTGCTCTCCACGGGAAGAAGTTGGTGGCTGTCAGTTTCACTGGGAATTGGGCGGCGTTGATGGAGATGAGAGATGAAAAGAAGGAGGTGGTATTGGAGGATGGTGGGGGATTAGGGCTAAGGGTGGCGGCTGCAGTGGTGGGTTGGGCGGCCATGGATTTAGGGTTTGTTTTCTAGGGTTGCTCGGTGGAGCTTTTACTGCTCTGATACCATAAACAGGTATGAACTTCCTTGTTTATTTAATAATTATGCTTTACAATAGGAGAATCCTATATATACAGTTTCTAGGTAAGTCTAAGTAGGAAACACAATTGTAAACTAGGTAAGAAATCGTGGACCTAACTTGGGAAGTATCTACAGAGATCTTAGGACTGTTTTAGGAAGGAATCAGATGGATTCCTTTGACTTCTGAGATCTGGGAATCAGGGAGATTGATTCTCAATCTCCTGGGATTCCCGTGTATCTTTATCAAGTTACCCGACAAATTTGACTACTCAATAATGCTTTGCTCCAGAGGAATATTGTGGAAGTCATGTTTTTAGGAAACTCTTGTTTAGTTAGTTATGGAAGCCTAGGAATCTGAAGTTGGACATAGAACTTATCACCTGGGATAAGATGATAGTAAAGGTTGATATTAGGAACATGACTGTTTTAGAAATTGAGGAAAAGGTTGAAGGATGAATTGTAGTCTGTGCAGAGAGAAGGAATCAAGCTTTCTACATAGTAGGTTGTATATGATGATTTATGATTATAATTGATGCAAGATTTATTCTTTTTTTTTTTGGGTTTCTGAGAGAAGTTCGTTTCTGTGCAATGTGGCATTCTGCTAGCTTTTAATTGCTCTTAAGCTTTTCACTGCCTTACTGTCTGTGCTTATAACTGTTTTTTTTTTTTCCTAAAATTTTTTGTTGTATTTACTTAGTTCTACTTTGAGATTTTTGGCTCTTATGCTGTAGCCTGCCCAGTTAACATTTTTGCCCTACAGTTCTGCACCAGAATTGGTTGGGTTGTTGTCAGAGCTGAATGATGCACATGAAGAGCTTGAAAGCAGAGTTGGTCCACTTTTGACCAAGGTATTGTTCCTTTTCTTTTACCTTTATATCTTCAAATTTGAAGTGTTATCCAATGTATTTTTTGAGCCATTCCTTTTCTTGTTAGCATCTTGGCATGGAGGGTTTGTTCTTAATCAAAAAACAAAGAAAGAGAAGATGGAGGGTCTGTTATGAAGTGTTGTAATGGAATTTTCCAATAGTTGTTTTTTGCTTTTTGTTTGGTTCTATGTTCAAATGGGTGTAAAAGATGTATTCCCCAATCTTAACCCATATGAATAAATAAATATTTATATAAAATATAATATATATACATATATATATATATGCGCACCAGCATTGTCATTTTAGCTCTAAACTCTTGATGCTGTCTTACTGTTTACTCTGGCCCCAAAATTTTTTGATTAGTGATTCTGTTTGTTACATTAGCTGTAAGTTCAAAGTAAGTTCTAATCTATGCCAAAAACAAACTTGAAGTGGCAATATGGGAATAATAAAATTAAAGATATTGAGTGTCATGCATATATTTACCCTTCAAGTCATAACCTTTCAACACATATGGCTAAGACAGTGAGAATACTCATTTTTTCCCGTCAACATCCATGTGCCTGCAGCTGCACAGGCATGAGGATTGGTCCTGTTAAGGGTTAATTGTTTTGAGAATACATTCATGAGCTGTCCATGTGTTTGAAATTTCTTTCTGCTGTGAATGTGCTCTTATGGTGTTAGATTTTATTATTTGCATACCAGAATATTGGGTAAAGTATTCTTAGGTTTTCTCATATTGTCGAATATAGTATGTTGACCTGAAAAAATGGAGCCCTGTCCCCTTTTGTTATTCTCTTACTTTTTTTTCTTATCTAGTTGGAGCTTTGTATTTCCTAGCTACATTCAAATGCTATGCTGATTTTTTCCGGTAAGGTGCTAAGCTTTATAAATATGTCATGTTTTATGAAGGTTAAAAAGGGGGAGGTCTTGTTGGAAGGAGGGATGCGCTATCTAGAGATAAAGCAGCCTCTTCTGTTGCTCTATTGCCAAGCAATAACATTCTACCTTCTTCTCAAGTCTGAAGGCCAACCAGTCCGTGATCATCCTGTGCTTGCTCAGTTGATAGAGATCAAGAGTTTGTTGGACAAGGTCCTTATTTCTTTTACATACTAGCATCTTTTACTTTCTGGCCTTATTATTGTCTATGGTCTCCACAAGAATTTTTTTTTAATAAAAGTAAACAAATATACTTGCTACATGACCAATTCTCTTTTGCTCTCTTCTCTATGTTTGTTATATGTTTCTTTTGAAAACATGAAATATGCATGATCAGTGAATTGGGAGAAGATAAATAAAGAGAATATATCCCTTTGTTTTGATACCTGAGCAACTCTTGACCATAGTTTGCATTAAACTGTTGGATTTTTCTGCCTCTTCTTTTGGCTTGAGGTCATGGTAGCAATACTGGAATTCTATTTATCCTGATAGAAACCACTTGTTAGTTATTACCTAGTTGCAATGCCTGAGGTCAATGAATGCCTTAACCCTTAAAATGTTGTCCCTGCTAATGAATGATTATCTAGTTGTTAATCTTCAAATTTCTATTTGATTGGTTTTGATGCCACTACCTATTATTTAATTTGCAAAGGAAGGTCACATTTCTGATTTAAGGATTATGGTTAAATCTGGGTGTTGCGGTTAGTTAAAATTTGACCCTGTGTCGCAAAAAGAATTACAACCCACCTGGGTCAAATTTCAGCTTGTCCAATATTACTTCCTGCAGAATACTGAACATTTTATCTGTGTAAGTGTAAGTTCTGCTTTTCCTTTTGCTTTTATAGCACAATCACTTACCAGGAATGGGGGAACTCAGGTATGAGAATCGGTTGAAAAAGATGTGGGTATCAGATCAACATCGCCCATAGTTGATTTTTTTGTTCTTTTTTTCCGGTTGTTTTTATTCCTCCTGTGTCAGAAAACCTGGGGAAACTTACGAGGGTATATACCCTTTCTTGTCATACCCATACCTAGTAAGTAAACATGCCAATAATAAGCACAAGCATAAGTAGAGTCATTTTATATTGGGACACTGCTGCTTTGTTGTTCCAAAGATACAGGCTAACGTGGGTTTCCCTTAACAGTTGAAGAAAATTGATATGAATCAACCATCTGATTTTGAGAAAATTCTCAGCAAAAGTAATGAAGTAGAAGCTGCGGTGAAGTTGAGTGAAGGGAATACTATTGTTGCATATGGTTCTTTCCCACCTGTCTTGGCTGAAGCAGAAAAAGCACCTGTGGTAGTTACTGCAATGTTCTTGCCTGTTACATTGTATCCTTTTTTGAGTAATGATCTCTTAAGTGATTTAAATTTTAATTAACTGTAGGTGCGTGACATTGCTGAAGTTGAAAAGGTGGAGTCTTTGAAGGACAATCAGAACAAGGTGAAAAAACGCAAGTTTCAGGTAAATCTTGCTTGGCCTCTCTGTTAGCTAGTTTCAGATCTGCGTCATTTCGTAATCTGTTCTTTTTTTCCCTCTGGTTTCAAGAAGACTACCATTTTTTTGTTTTGCTGACCTATTGGTATGTGGCAGAATGATGAAGTTGGTGTACAGAGCATGAAAATGTTAAAAGTAAGAGCTGCCCTTGAGGAAAAGCTGAAGCAGAAGGGTGTTTTCAGTTCCATCACTTCAAAAACTGATAAACCTCGGAAACTTCCGAAACCATTGAATGGGTACCAATTATTTGGTTCCTATATTTAACGGTGCATACTTGTACCTAGATTGTGAGGACTAATTCTACCTAGTTGGTATTAAACAGGAAGCTTGAGTCATATGATGATTTTGATGATGACACTATAAATGCTGAAGGTGCCGTCCATCGATTGACCAACGGTCGTGCAAGTAAACTTTCCCAATTTGTTGCTGCTAATTCAAATAAGTCCAAGGTATGAACCTCAATGCCACTGCCTTCCTTATTGATACTTTTTTTAACTGCTTGCAGGGAGTACAAACCGTATTGAATTATATAGTCATGATTCAGGATAACCTGTTATGAAAAAATGAGCAAACAATGGGGATCTTGCCTTTAAATGGGGAATTAAAAAAAAAAATGCTCGGGGGTGGAAATGAGCCGCTCCTTTTTTAGTTTATTTAATTTTTAAAGAATGCTTAACCTTGATATATTGGGTCATTATGCTGTGACATATAAGTTTTGTGATTATTAATATCATCTTTTGATGCTATCTTTTCTCATCTCTGTGAGAAGGTTGTGTCAGGGGATGATGATTTACCTCGGAGAGATGATATCGGGGAGAGGCGGAGAAAACATGAGCTCCGAGTACTGGCAGGAGCTGGAATCAGGTCTGAAGATAACGGTGGAAATGAAAAGGGCACTATTTCAGATGATGGAGATGTTGAGATGGAGAATAGTGAAAGTGGGGAATCAGAAGATGATTTTTATGAACAAGTGAAAGCAAAGAAAGCTGCAAAGGATGCTGCTAAAGCTGCGATTTATTCAAGGCGTGTGCTTGTTGCTAATATTTTTAGTTTCTGCATGATAAATAGTACTTCACATCATCCAACTATCAAACTATCCGATGATGGGATTCAGAATGTTTTTTCCTCCCCAGTTTGGTTCATCATGACTTGTCTTGAGTTATTCTTGGTTTGAAGGGTGGTTTTGATTTTGAGTTGGTAGTGGTAATTTGTAATTGCAAAATATGCTTTTGCTTCTGCAGGTCCTCCACAGTTCCATCTTTGGGCGAGGCAGAAACTGTCGATGGGAAACGCCACATTACTTATCAGGTAAATACATGCCAGTTTTGACTCTTGTTATTTAATAAAATACCACCATTGTTTGCAGGCTCACCATATTTTTATTTACGACAGATGGAAAAGAACAGAGGACTTACTCCTAAACGCAAGAAGTCGATCAAGAATCCAAGAAAGAAGTATAAGGTAATGTGATGGATGAAATAGCAAAACACATTCGATGTTAAAAAATTTAGTTGCTTTGTTAACACGGCTGTATCTCTTAATTTGTATTTGCAGTTGAAGCACCAGAAAGCAACAGAGCGTAGGAAAGGGCAGGTGCGAGAAGTCAAGAAGCCTTTGGGTCCATACGGTGGAGAGGCCTCTGGAATCAATGCAGGAATCAGTCGGAGCATCAGATTCAAGAACTAAGTTTTATTTTTTATATTTGTTGTTGCCCTTTATTCTTATTTTTCTCTTGCAATACCTTACATGGCCTTGATGCCACAATTTTTGATAAAATTTTGTAATTTTTCGACGTAGCGAAATTGTGTGATGTTCGAAAGTCAACTTATTCAGGTGGATTGGGAACACTAGTGATGCAATCTTACCATTTCACGTGTTATAAGATAAATGAACGATATGTTTAACTTTAAAATGTCTTTGTAAATTGTATGAAAATTAATTAAAAAGAATACATAATTTATAATGGATATTTTGAGTACACTTAAGTGCTACTCATTTGGAATCAGTTTGTTTCTCACAATGTCATTGTTTTTTTTTTCTTTTTTTTTATCACAGGGAAGGGGATTTTTGGATTTTTTTTATACAATATGTTATTGAGGTTCGTATTTGAGACAAATTCTCTACAAATCAATGCTAGAATTAATTGAATTAGATTCATTTGACGAATATCATTAGGTTGAATTGCTAATTGATAAATTTATGTATGAATGTGTGTTTCTTGCTACTCAAGCAATGAATTCGACAACTCAATCTCAAATTGTTAGATTTAACACCAATTTTACCATAGTACTCAAAATAGAAAAAAAAATTGAAACTTTTTCTCCAATAAGTTAATATCAAGTGTTAGAGTGAAATCGGACTGTGAAACCCAATTTTCATATATTGCTAATTCGCAAGAATTTTACTATAGAAAAACTAAACTCAAAAAAAAAAAAAAAATTATTTCTTCAACCCCCTTTGTATCAAATGCTAGAGTTTGTATAAATCTTATAATTGCAAAAGCCAAGCTCGAAATTTGAGAAAATAAAATGATTTTGAAACCCTATTGTGAGATTTCACATTAAACTTACCATATAAAAAACCAAACCCAAAATGAGAAATTCAAAATTCAAAATTCTTTCTTCAACCTATAATATCAAATGCTTGAGTTCTTATGAATCTTATAATTCCAAAAAATAAATCTCGAAAAAATTAAATTTCAAAACCATACCATTATATTGTGAGAGTTCACATTAATCTTACCGTAAAAAAATCAAACTCCAGACGAAGAAATTTTAAAATTCTTTCTCCGACCTGTGACATTAAATGCTATAGTTAATATGATCCTTATAACTCTAACATCCAAACTAAGAATCGATTTTCGATTTTAACGAATTTATATACACTCCTACTGCTTTTAGATTAATGAAGGAAGAATCAAAACCTCGACCTGTCCCCTTCCATTTTCAGGCCTAGAGGAGACAGGGGAGACACCGATCACTTAAGATGTCTTTTCAAAGCAATTTCATGGTGTGTAAATTTGGAAATGTGGATAGAGTTTAGCTACTTAGCTGGATAGAATAAGGATCACAACTGATGGATAGGATAAGGATCACAATCGATAAATACAGGCCATATTTTTTTCTTTTTTGGATAAATAAATTGGACCATATTCATAATGTCCTTATGGAATTGAAGTAGACATAGGGTTATTCTTGGTTTTCTATGGGCACATAAATTAAGAAATAATGCTAACAAGTAAGTAATGAACATAATCTTTTAATATCAGATACTTACATGCTTTCAAATTTGAAGTTTAAAAGAACTTTTGAAGAATTATTACTCTTGATTGTCGAGCTTTAATTTAAATTGTCCTTATATATTACTCATTAAAATGAAGAAAAAAAATATCGAAGTTAGTAATATTTTCATAAAATAAGAAGGAAAAAGTATTATAGGAAGTAAAAGCTTATTATTCAAGTAATTATTATGGCAGTAAAGGTAAGTGAGAATGGTACAAGTTTAGTAACCAAGGAAGTTGGCTAGAGGTCCAGAGTTCAAAACCATACTATTATATTGTGAGAGTTCAAATCAATCTTAACGTAAAAAAATCAAACTCCAGATGGAGAAATTTTAAAATTCTTTCTCTGACCTGTGATATTAAATACTATAGTTAATATGATCCTTATAACTCTAACATCCAAACTAAGAATCGATTTTCGATTTTAACGAATTTATATCCACTCCTACTCCTTTTAGATTATTAAAGGAAGAGTCAAAGTCTCGACCTGTCCCCCTTCCACTTTCGGGCCTAGAGGAGAAAGGGTAGAGACCGATCACTTAAGGTGTCTTTTAAAAGCAATTTCATAGTGTGTGAACTTGGAAATGTGGATAGAGTCTAGCTACTTAGCTGGATACGATAAGGATCACAACTGATAAAAGCACGCCATATATTTTTTTTTGTTGGATAAATAAATTGGACCATATTCAGAATGTGTCCTTATGGAATTGAAGGTTATTCTTGGTTTGTTTGGGCACAAAAATTAAGAAATAACCCTAACATGTAAGCAATGAACATAATTTTTTAATATAAGATACTTGCATGCTTTCAAATTTGAAGTTTAAAAGAACTTTTAAAGAATTATTACTCTTGATTGTCAAGTTTTAATTTAAATTGTCCTTATATATTACTCTTTAAATGGACAAATGAAGAAAAAAATATATCAAAGTTAGTAATATTTTCATAAAATAAGAATGAAAAAGTACTATAGGAAGTAAAAGCTTATTATTCAAGTAATTATTATGGTAGTAAAGGTAAATGAGAATGGTACAAGTTTAGTAACCAAGGAAGTTGGCTAGAGGTCCAGAGTTTAAAACCATACTATTATATTGTGAGAGTTCACATCAATCTTAACGTAAAAAAATCATACTCAAGATGGAGAAATTTTAAAATTCTTTCTCCAACCTGTGATATTAAATGATATAGTTAATATGATCCTTATAACTCTAACATCCAAACTAAGAATCGATTTTCGATTTTAACGAATTTATATCCACTCCTGCTCCTTTCAGATTATTAAAGGAAGAGTCAAAGTCTCGACCTGTCCCCTTTCCACTTTCGGGCCTAGAGGAGAAAAGGTAGAGACCGATCACTTAAGATGTCTTTTGAAAGCAATTTAATAGTGTGTAAACTTGGACATGTGGATAGAACCTAGCTACTTAGCTGGATAGGATAAGGATCACAACTGATAAAAGCAGGCCATATATTTTTTTTGTTGGATAAATAAATTGGACCATATTCAGAATGTGTCCTTATGGAATTGAAGTAGACATAGGGTTATTCTTGATTTTTTTTTGGGCACAAAAATTAAGAAATAACCCTAACATGTAAGTAATGAACATAATTTTTTAATATCAGATATTTGCATGTGTTCATACCATATCGGCCCAGACCGAGCTCGAAGCCCACATTAACTACGGGCCCAGCCCATCGCTGAAATAACACCAGTTCGGACCGACCTAGAGGCCCAGCCCTCTTCCAGACACCATGCCACCGACCGACTCCAGAGGACCAGTTCCTGTCGGTCGGTGCATCGGCCCAGCCCGACCGGTCGGCCCAGTGCCACCACCTACCACAAGCCCAAGGGGCCCCGACCCACTCACACGGACAAGTCCCACTCGGTCTGGATGGCACCTCCACGTGTCCGTCCCACAGCGAATTGATATTTTTCCCACATCGGGAAAATACAAATATTATATTCGCCGCACCCATACAAAAGGGGTACACTTGTCGTACAAAGGTAACTAAGCAATTTACTGTTTACTATTACTCTTACAGTATACTTTCTGCTACCCCCTAAACCTTATACCGACCACTGACTTGGGCGTCAGAGTACTTTTGGGCCGGTACCACACCGGTTCCTATACTCTCACCGACCGACCAGTTTCCTTCCTCTTTCAGGTTCACACAGGGCATGTGGCAGAGCAGCATTTTCTCCCCAAGTTGGCACATTTCGTGCATCAACAGCATGCTTTCAAATTTGAAGTTTAAAAGAACTTTTGAAGAATTATTGCTCTTGATTGTCAAGTTTTAATTTAAATTGTCTTTATATATTACTCTTTAAAATGAACAAATGAAGGAAAAAAAATATCAAAGTTAGTAATATTTTCATAAAATAAGAATGAAAAAGTACTATAGGAAGTAAAAGCTTATTATTCAAGTAATTATTATGGCAGTAAAGGTAAATGAGAATGGTACAAGTTTAGTAACCAAGGATGTTGGCTAGAGGTCCAGAGTTCAAAACTGTAACAACCCGTACCTTCGGGAAGGGTAAAAAGGTAATTTTGTAAAAGTTTGTGTAAATGGACGTTTTTGCCCTTGTGAATAGTAGACAAAAAGTTGACTTTTTGAAGTACCGATTGGATGAGTGTTGACCCTTAACCGTGACGTAGGTTAGGACGTCACGAGTCCGTAGACAGGTGGCAGGTTCGATTTGGATAATCGGAGGAAAAGTTATGACGTTCGGAAGATTGGGGGCGTTACCGTAATTTTGAGTAAACGAGGAAAACGTTGACTTTTTGGAGGACTTGTGATTTTCACGTAGACCGAGGACCGTTAGATAGGTCTCGACGTCCTGAGTTCAACGACAGGCGGCACGCTGTCATCGGACGTCGGACGAAAAAGATACGGGTCTAGAACGTTCGAGGGCAAAACGGTAATTAATTGTACAAGGGGTATTTTGGTCATTTTCCCTCAGCCCAATCAGATAAGGGCAAGTGGCAGGGATATTTTGGGCTAACCTATGGCTGATGGACACGTTCAAGGGACTGGATGGTTCCAGGGGTTACTAACGTGTGCACGGCCACATGTTGTTCCATTTTGAACCGTGTTTGTTCGAAGAACACAGAGAAACAGAGGGGAGGAACGGGAGAGATTTGGATCGATTTGGTTACAAGGGTGAGTGAAGGGTGATTGGTGAGAGTGACAGAGAGACGAGGGTGAGGTGTTGATCGTGTTTTGGGACTGGAATCGTGCACGGCGGCGCGGTGGTGGTGCGGCGAATATTTGAGGAAAACAGGGAGGCCATGAGTTCGTGGTGGTGGCTACGCCGTGTGGTGGCTCAAATCACGACCGTGGGACGTTCAGGAGGCTGTAGGGAGTCCAACGAACACCGTGGTACGCGGCGGCGCTTGCGGCGGAGACGGAATCGACGGGTAAACTTCTTTACTCTGTTTTCCCGTGCTTTTTCATTTCAAAAGTCGTGAGGGTAGGATGAGAATCGAAGGGAGTGGTGAGTGCAGTGGTGTTCAGGGAGGTTCTAGGAGTGGTGTGGGATGGTCGCCGTGACGGGGACGTGCAGGGCGGAGCCAGTCGACAGAGAGTACTCTGTACTCTGTTTTGGCCGTGGGTTCAAACGTCGAGTCGTGACGTTTGGGCACAAGTCGACGGTCAAGGTGAGTCGGGTTAGATGTAGAAGGACCTTAGGAACCGTCTGGTGTTGCCACCGTGACGGGGGATGACCGGAGTGGCTGGATCGTGAAACAGGGGGAGTTTGGCCGTCTGGTTCGAGCTTGAGTCGACGGGATTGGGACGGTGTCGAGGTCTGAGGAGCTAGGGAATGGATAGGTTGGAACTGGACGAAGCTTTAGGTGAAGAAAGGGAGAGGAATTATGCAGGTACGGCGGAGAACCGCTGACGCCGGTTCGGTTTGCAGACCACTGTGCTGAACCGGGTCTGCTCAAGGTTGAAGGGCACTGTAGCAGGCGTGTGAGGCCCACGCGCAGCCACTTTGGGCGGCGCGTGGAGGCGCGTGGAGAGGAATCCGGCCAAGCTTCCAACATGAGTTTGGTTCTAAATGTCCTAAGGAGTTTATTTGTAACAACCCGTCCCGAGAGCCGGAAGTAGTAGACCAACTAAGGTGTGATTAGTAAGGTTAATCCGTGGTTAGTGGTCCCGATAAGGTCTTTGGGGTAGAATGACGATTTTGCCCCTGGTTTGGGCAAAATAGGTAACTTTTAGTTCGGGTGGTCAAATGGGGGTTGACCAGTGACCAGGACGTAGTTTAGGACGTCACGAATCCATAGGCAGGTGGCACGCCTGATTCCGACATCCGAGGAGGAAATTGTGATGTTCGGAAGGTCGAGGGCATAATCGTAATTTAGGTAAAATAGGGGGAATAGTTGACTTTTTGAGTAATCGAGTTTTGGTAGGTTGACCTAGGAGGGTTAGGTAGCTTTCGACGTCCTGAGTTCGATGACAGGCGGCACGTACTCATCGGACTTACGAGGCGAGAGTTACGGGTCTAGGAAGTTTTGGTAAAACCGTAAAAATGAGTAAAACAGGAGGGTATTTTGGTCTTTTGGTTTCTGGGGATTTGTGCAGACAGAAAGGAGATGGACGGCTGGGGTTTAACCAAGTGGGATCAGGATTGAGTGGATGGTGACATGTGGCATGTGTGTAGAGGCTTCTGGTGCAATCCTGTGTGTTCACGGTCCTAATTAATTGGGTGCATCCGTGTTGTTCGTGTTGGTGTGTGTTCAAAGAACAGAGAACAGAGGGTGAGAGATTGAGATCAATTGATCGATCTGGGTGCAAGGGTGAGGGAAGATTGAGTTGTGAGAGTGACAAGGAGGTAGGAGTGAGTTGCTGATCGGGTTTTGGTGGTGCAATCGTGCACGGCGGCACGGTGGAGGTGCGGAGAAGTTTTGGGGGAAACAGGGAGCTTGAGAGTTCGAGGTGGTGGCTACGCCGTGAGGTGAGGCAAACCAAGGCGAGGGGAGGCTGAGGAGATTGCAAGGAGTCCAACGAGCACCGTGGTAGGCGGCGGTGCGCACGACGGAGCTGCAATCGAAAGGTAAACTTCCTTGCTCTGTTTTCCCGTGAAAGTTCATTTGGAAAGTCGTGAGGTTTGGCTGAGAGTCGAGAGGTTAGAAGGTCGGGGGGATGTTCAGGAGGGTCCTAGGTGTCGACTAGGATGGTCGCCGTGACGGGGCCGTACACGGCGGGGCTCAGGCAAAGATGAGCACTTTGGTGCTCTGTTTGGCCGTGAAATTCAAACGGTGAGTCGACGAGTTTGGGGGTGAGTCGAGGGTAACGGAGGTTAGGTCTAGGTTCAGTAAAGCCTTAGGGATCGTCTGGTGTCGCCACCGTGACGGGAGGTGACCGGAACAGGAGAATCGTGAAACAGAGGGAAAAGGGCCGTCTGGTTTGAGCTTCAGTCGTGAAGCTGGGAGTCGAATCGAAGCAAGAGGAGTGGGGGAATGGATTCGTGGTGTCTGGACGAAACTGTAGGTGAAAGAAGGGAAGGAAATGGTGGTCGGACGGCAGAGAATGCCTCTCGCCGGTCCAGTTGCAGCGGCCGGTTCAGCACAGTGCACTCGAGGTTGGGGGTGACACTGTAGCTGGCGCGTGAGGGCCACGTGCAGCCACTTTGGGCGGCGCGTGGGGGCGCGTGCGGCGGCGTATGGAGAAACGATCAACATGACTTTTGGTCTAGGAGTTGTGGTGAGTTCAATGGAGTTGGTTTCGGGTCAATCGGAAGTCGTATGAGTGTGGTTCCGCGAGGGTGAATGTTTAGGGTCCCGGGTTTTAAGTCTTTGGTTCGGGGAATTTTAAGGAAAATTAGGTAGTTGCTTGGTAGACGTATTAGTGATGTAATTTGACGGTGATTGACAGGATCGGGATTTCCCGAGGAAGCCGAGGAACGGGCTGGACGTTCGGAACGCGAGTAGGGCTCGGTACTGTGAGTGGACCCTTTCCTTAAACTCGAACATGCATAACTGTTTTCTATAATTGTTTTATATATGTGATTTCATGATTGTTGGATTTAGGATGTGATTTTACATAATTGCACGTTTTTCGAGAAAATACGGTATTTGGCACGTTTTACGATAAAAGATTGATTTCTGATTATAATGTTATAGTTTTGGGATTTCAAATGGTAAATGATTTCTAATGATTATAAATGGATTTTGGAACATGATTTTGATAATCAAGGTTTTCGATTTTAGAATCGGATCTCGGAAAGCGGAATTTGGATTTAAAGTTGGAAAGTGGGAATTCCGGATTTGGGTTCGGAATGACGGTTCTGGATGCCGGAAGGGCATCAGACCAGTGATTTCGGATTCAGGTTTGGATGTGGATTGGTAAATGGTTTTCAAATGGTTTTGAGATTGGATTTGCTGGATCTGGATATTGGGTTTAAAGACCCGGATATATGTGACGGGGGACCGGCCGGATTGGGTTTAAAGACCCGGATTGAGTTTAAAGACTCGGATATATTGATTTTCCCCTGTAGGCCTTGAGTTTAAAGACTCGGATATGATTAAGGCCTGGATTGAGTTTAAAGACTCGGGAGTTTAAAGACTCGGATAGGTCCAGCAGGTTTGATCAGAAAATGATGATGTGATGTTATGATTTCTGATATGGTTTTATGATTCACATGCTGTGGTTTTTCTAACTGTTTAATAGTGTTTCTGTTTCTTATGATGTGGTTGGTACTTTGGTTTCTAACCGTTTTAATAACTGGGTTATGCATGTGGTTTTCAAACCGGAGGGTTAAAACTCGGTTTTCTGATAATGGTTTTAAAACTTCTCTTTTATTATGGTCCACTCACACCTTCTGTTTTAAATTGCCCTCCAGGTTGTGGAGCGAGCGCGGGGTCTCGACGTCGAGGCAGTGTCCGAGGCATATAAGTGACGTGAGGGATCCCAGAATAGATTAAAGGCTTCCGTGTGCGTGTACTTTTTATCGGTTTCTAGTTCTTTGTATTTTCGTACTATGCTCTGTAAATGCTACCTTCGGGACATTGTGTTTATTACTCCTGCGTCTGACTGGGATTGAGTGAGTTTCACTTAGGTGTTGTGTCGGGGAGTCAGACGGGAGCGGGATTGACCTCGGGTTTCGGGGTGAAACCGGGGTGGGTCCTGACATTTGGTATCAGAGCACAGGTTTGTCGAGTTGGTGGGGTTTGTTGGTTTGTGAGGTTGTGTTTCAGTTGTTTGACCACTTCTATGTCTCTTTCAGCGTGCGGTTGATGATGCCTCCGAGACGTAGACCCTCTCCACAACCTGAAGAAGTAGCAAGAGAGACGGAGAGTTCCACGATTGAGCGAGCCCAGCAGCTCGGGGCTACTACGTTTAGTGGTGGGGCTGATCCTGAGGAAGCCCAGAGGTGGATTACCCGACTGGAGCGGATTTTTGCGGTGATGCATTGTCCGCCGTAGGAGCGAGTATTGTTGGCTACATTTTTACTAGATGGTGCTGCGTATGAGTGGTGGTATACCCTCGAGTTGTCCGGTTGGGATGTCCATAGTGTAATGTGGGAGACGTTTAGGGAACGATTCCTGGAACAGTACTACCCTCGTTCTTTCCGAGATGCCAAGGAGGCAGAGTTCTTGCATCTCCAACAAGGGAATATGACAGTGGCTGAGTATGAACGGAAGTTCCAGATGTTGTCTCGGTTTGCTCCTGCTTTTGTGGCCACTGAAGCCGAGAAATGCCGTAGGTTTGAGTTGGGCTTGCGAGGTGAGATTCGAGCCATAGTGACGGCTGGATCTTTTATTACTCTCCGAGACTTGTCGGATGCTGCGGTGCGAGTTGAGGCTAGTTTGCCGGTGCGACGCCGGGAACCATTTATTCCTGGAGCTTCGAGCCAGCGGACACCGAAAAGGGGTAACTTCGGTGGATCGTCCTCCTCGGGTGATGATCGTTTTGGTAGGCCTGGCAGTTTCCAGAGTTCAGGATTTCAGGGGTACCGAGCATCGCCGACTCCGCAAGCGAGTGCGACATCTGTAGCGTCTACAGGGAGACCAAGCAGTGGACCAGGTTGGAATGTGTGTTTCTACTGTGGGGAGCGAGGTCATTTCCGACGTGAGTGTCCACTGTTGCCACAGGAAGGTGGTGTAGGCAGAGGAGTAGCGGAGTCTGGACAGAGTACAGCGTCAGGGACAGCTGGTACTAGAGGAGGAGTTGGTGCCACAAGTAGTTCGAGGGGACATGGTAGAGCATCGGTGACAGGACCCGTCCCAATCCCACTGGGACCACCCGGGGACGTGACCCGCTCCCGTCTGACAATGACTCTAAACATACCAAAAGTACCCTTAAATAAAAACCGAAGACTCACATAGATAGATAACGTACAAACACAGTGTTTAAAGTGATACTGTCAGACAAGGGAAAGTAAAATACGACATGTGAGCACACTAGTCAGAGTACATTTATTCGGTGCTCAACCTACCCACAAGTGGGTGTACAGGTGCACAGCTAGGCAAACTAAACCTCTGCCTCCTCCTCCGGATCCTCCTCCTCTATTGCCGTGTCAGGGTCTGGAGGGGTCAGTAAAACAAGGGTGAGTAGGCCAAAAATAACAGTTTAGAAATCAATTTAATAATAAAATAATCATAAGGTTTTACCCCTCCGTTTTCCAAATCTTGCATGCAGTGAAAACATAATATTACAATGAAATCATAACAAATGAACCACAATAATAATCGTAAGGTGAAACTAACATATCAGTGCACTGTAAAACCCAACCCAAATGATGTCACGGTTCTAAGGCTACGCGTTGCCACTCAGGGTCTCACACCCGAGACTCTCTAGGTACATCAGCTCCCGGTGTCCCGGTCACTGCCCGAGGTATATGAACATGCCTTCCTGAGAGTAAGCAGCCCAACGGGGGTCAACTCCACTCAGTCAGAGCCCCGTGACTACTCCAGGGTCCACCCAGGCCAACGACCCTCCCTGGAGGAGACAATATACACAGGTAGGAAAGTACAGTACAATAACAGTATAGTTTACCCTATGTCCCCCGGACATCCCAAACAAAATCCACATATAATCCAGACGGGTCTCATGCCCAAAACATTGTAATCACATATATAAGCAGTTTATAAGACTCATCAGTGGAAATAGTAAAATAGTTTATGCATGCAAGCCTTTTATAAATCAAACAGCCCACTCACACTCGGTCCTTGCTGCTCAACGATCTCTATAAACCTGTATTATTACTCCTGAGGGTTACTTAAGGACCCTATAATATCAATACCAAGACCCTAGAACAGATCCGCCTCAAAAACGCATCCCGGGCACTATTCCCGGTGCTTCAAACCCCATTTTGGCTAACATAACGATCTCCGATCGACACGAAACCACCTCCATTGGATCCGTATCGTCGAAACCTTGAAAATGGTACCGGCCCCACCAAAATTCCTGTTCACACGCGCCCCCACGCTCCTGGTCAACGCGTGGGTCAACGCTGCTACAGTACCGCTGACGTCAGCAGTGACGTCATGCTGACGTCAGCATGACGTCATCACTGACACTTGTCAGGTGACACGTGGCACGTTCAGATTGGTCCCTGGTCTGACAACATCTAACAGGATGACGTCATCATGACGTCAGAAGTGACGTCAGCATGATGACGTCATCATGCTACAGTACCGGGTCGACCCGTTTGACTGGAACCGGGTCGCCGTCGACCCACGGTTTGACCCGATTCCACCGCACGATTCCGGCCACCATTTTCAACGGGGTTGATCCCTAGGGGTTCGTCTAGGTCTGTCCTATGGTTCTACAACCTCAAAATAAGAAGAAAGTGGGAAGAAACGCACCAGAATGTCTCTGAAACTCACGGTCACGGTCCGGTCGTCGTCCTCGGTGATCCACGGCGTCTCCGTCGTCCAACCCGGTCCCAAACGACTCGTCTCTCACCCTAGGACATGTCTATCACCTAACAATCAATTTCTAATCATTAAAAACGATCGGGTCGAACAGGGAATGAAAACGGGCTTGTCGGGTTTTGGGTCTTACAGCCGCCGTCACGCCGCCGTAGCCCTCGCCGTCGTCCAGTTACGCTCCTAGGATCCCCACGGTGCAGACTGGAGCTCCTCCCACATCGAGGTGAGGTGGTTATCGAGTTTTGCTTCTTGGACCCGTTTCCTTGAGGTTTTCGGGTCGTGCTTTTTGGACGGAATTTCGGACGGGAAAATGGGCCGGTGGTGGCTGGTGGTTGCGCGGGTTGTGAAGACCAGATGATGGTGGTGCTGTGGGTGGTCGTTTGGTGCGAAGAGGATGGCTGGTTTGATCGCCTTGGTCGAGAGAAAATGGATGAAATGCACGGTTTTGTGAGGGGGGCTGTATGTGTGTTTGTAAGAAAAAGGGCAGAGGATGATCGTGCATGAATAAGGAAAGCAGATGGAAATGGAGGGCCAAGATTCACTTGAGCAGCAGATCCAAAGGCTAGGAACAATTGGAGGGAAAAATAATTATATAAAAAATGGATTAAATAGTGTAAGTTGCTTTATGGGAATAGTGTAGGCTTGGATGGGTGACACTTGTCACCAATCCATCGGTTTGATTTAAATATTAGGTTGGCACGGATTTCCGTAATAAATTAATATTTTATTCCGTTGTTCTCGGTTCGTAAATTCCGCTAAAACGCTTCCTTGACCATAACTTCTTCATACGAACTTCGATTTCGGTGTGCCGCCTGTCTACGGATTCGTGACGTCCCGACCTACGTCATAGTCATGGGTCAAAGTCCAAATTGTTTCCCGAGAAAAAGTCAAAGTTTTCCCCCCAAGGGTAAAACAGTCTTTTTACATTAAAATATTATTATTTTCGATTCGGGTCGTTACAATCGGGATCTCAGGCCCGAGTGTTTTCGATGACTCAGCAAGAGGTTCAATTGACACCAGATGTGGGGACATGTACTTGTTTTACTTTTGGTTGTGCTGTCGGTTTGGTTGTTGGATCTCAGGGTAGAGTCTAGGAGTTCGCCTAGAGGACTTGGAGTGTTGCAGTAAGTTCCGTAGTAGGTTGACGGAAGGTACAAGAGAGGAGTGACTATAATTGATCGATATGAGGTTATTGAAGGAGAGAACCCACAAGCTAGAGTTTGCCTTTAGGACTTTGTAGATTTATTCCGACAGTGGCCGGAATAGCAGTCGAGGGAGATGAGTGGTCGCTTGTCCGGGTTAGGAGTTGAGTCGGTTTGGGAAGGTAGGGTGGTTGTACACGAGGATGTTCTCTGTGAATTCTATCGGGTACTCCACAGGAGGTATTGTAAAATACCTTTGTTTGCTGTTCATAGAGTTTCCCTTGCGTACACCATGCAGCTGTTACATAGCTAGGGTTGGCTGTGGTAACAGTAGTTGGGGCTTGGAGTGAAATACCCAAGGTGGAGATGATAGACAGGAAACCCAGGAGAGGTTGTTGTTGACCTAGTGTTGCTTACCGAGTAGGAGACCCTAGGTGTCGGGGACGAGCTGTGGAATTTCGGGGACGAAATTCTTTTTAGGGGGGTAGATTGTAACAACCCGTCCCGAGAGCCGGAAGTAGTAGACCAACTAAGGTGTGATTTGTAAGGTTAATCCGTGGTTAGTGGTCCCGATAAGGTCTTTGGGGTAGAATGACGATTTTGCCCCTGGTTTGGGCAAAATAGGTAACTTTTAGTTCGGGTGGTCAAATGGGGGTTGACCAGTGACCAGGACGTAGTTTAGGACGTCACGAATCCATAGGCAGGTGGCACGCCTGATTCCGACATCCGAGGAGGAAATTGTGATGTTCGGAAGGTCGAGGGCATAATCGTAATTTAGGTAAAATAGGGGGAATAGTTGACTTTTTGAGTAATCGAGTTTTGGTAGGTTGACCTAGGAGGGTTAGGTAGCTTTCGACGTCCTGAGTTCGATGACAGGCGGCACGTACTCATCGGACTTACGAGGCGAGAGTTACGGGTCTAGGAAGTTTTGGTAAAACCGTAAAAATGAGTAAAACAGGAGGGTATTTTGGTCTTTTGGTTTCTGGGGATTTGTGCAGAGAGAAAGGAGATGGACGGCTGGGGTTTAACCAAGTAGGATCAGGATTGAGTGGATGGTGACATGTGGCATGTGTGTAGAGGCTTCTGGTGCAATCCTGTGTGTTCACGGTCCTAATTAATTGGGTGCATCCGTGTTGTTCGTGTTGGTGTGTGTTCAAAGAACAGAGAACAGAGGGTGAGAGATTGAGATCAATTGATCGATCTGGGTGCAAGGGTGAGGGAAGATTGAGTTGTGAGAGTGACAGGGAGGTAGGAGTGAGTTGCTGATCGGGTTTTGGTGGTGCAATCGTGCACGGCGGCACGGTGGAGGTGCGGAGAAGTTTTGGGGGAAACAGGGAGCCTGAGAGTTCGAGGTGGTGGCTACGCCGTGAGGTGAGGCAAACCAAGGCGAGGGGAGGCTGAGGAGATTGCAAGGAGTCCAACGAGCACCGTGGTAGGCGGCGGTGCGCACGACGGAGCTGCAATCGAAAGGTAAACTTCCTTGCTCTGTTTTCCCGTGAAAGTTCATTTGGAAAGTCGTGAGGTTTGGCTGAGAGTCGAGAGGTTAGAAGGTCGGGGGGATGTTCAGGAGGGTCCTAGGTGTCGACTAGGATGGTCGCCGTGACGGGGCCTGTGATATTAAAATGCTATAGTTAGTATGATCCTTATAACTCTAACATCCAAGCTAAGAATCGATTTTTGATTTTAACGAATTTATATTCACTCCTACTCCTTTCAGATTATTAAAGGAAGAGTCAAAGTCTCGACCTGTCCCCCTTCCACTTTCGGTCCTATAGGAGAAAGGGTAGAGACCGATCACTTAAGATGTCTTTTTAAAGCAATTTCATAGTGTGTAAACTTGGAAATGTGGATAGAGTCTAGCTACTTAGCTGGATAGGATAAGGATCACAACTGATAAAAGCACGCCATATATATTTTTTGTTGGATAAATAAATTGGACCATATTCAGAATGTGTCCTTACGGAATTGAAGTAGACATAGGGTTATTCTTGGTTTTTTTGGGCACAAAAATTAAGAAATAACCCTAACATGTAACTAATGAACATAATTTTTTAATATCAGATACTTGCATGCTTTCAAATTTGAAGTTTAAAAGAACTTTTGAAGAATTTTTGCTCTTGATTGTCAAATTTTAATTTAAATTGTCCTTATATATTACTCTTTAAAATGAACAAATGAAGAAAAAAAATATAAAAGTTAGTAATATTTTCATAAAATAAGAATGAAAAAAGTACTATAGGAAGTAAAAGCTTATTATTCAAGTAATTATTATGGTAGTAAAGGTAAATGAGAATGGTACAAGTTTAGTAACCAAGGAAGTTGGCTAGAGGTCCATAGTTTAAAACCATACTATTATATTGTGAGAGTTCACATCAGTCTTAACGTAAAAAAATTATACTCAAGATGGAGAAATTTTAAAATTCTTTCTCCGACATGTGATATTAAATGATATAGTTAATATGATCCTTATAACTCTAACATCCAAACTAAGAATCGATTTTCGATTTTAACGAATTTATATCCACTCCTACTCCTTTCAGATTATTAAAGGAAGAGTCAAAGTCTCGATGTAACAACCCGTACCTCCGGGAAGGGTAAAAATGTAATTTTTGTGAAGTTTTGTGAAAAGGACGATTTTGCCCTTGTGAATAGTAGACAAAAAGTTGACTTTTTGTACTATCGATTGGATGAGTGTTAGCCCTTGACCGTGACGTAGTTTAGGACGTCACGAGTCCGTAGACAGGTGGCAGGTTCGATTCGGACAACCGGAGGAAAAGTTATGAGGTACGGAAGGTTGGGGGCGTTACCGTAATTTTGAGTAAACGAGGGAAATGTTGACTTTTTGGAGGACTTGTGGTTTTCACGTAGACCGAGGACCGTTGGATAGGTCTCGACGTCCTGAGTTCAACGACAGGCGGCACGCTGTCATCGGACGTCGGACGAAGTATTTATGGGTCTAGAACGTTCGAGGGCAAAACGGTAATTAAGTATACAAGGGGTATTTTGGTCTTTTTCATTCAGCCAATCAGAGATGGGCAAGTGGCAACAGGTGGCTGGGATATTTTGTTTTGCACCAAGGGTTTGTGGACACGTGGTGAGAAGCCAGAGGCTTCTGGAGGTGTCTAAAGTGTGCACGGCAACACTTGGTTCATTTTTGAACCGTGCAATCCGTTGAACACACAGAGAAACAGAGAGAATAAATTGAAGAAGATTGATCGATCTTGATGCTAGAGAGAGTGAAGAGTGAGTTGTGAGAAGGACGGTGAAGCAAGGCGGTGCTGGTGATCACAGTTTGGGGCTGCAACCGTGCACGGAGGCGACGTGGTGGACGGCTGGATATTTGGAAGAAACAGAGGAGGCAGTGGACGGTGGTGGCTGCTGTGCTGTGTGGTGGATCGATTCAAGCCACTAGGAGACTCAGGAGGCTACGGGGAGTCCCACGAGCACCGTGGTAGGTGACGGTTCTCACGGCGGCGCCGGAATCGAAGGGTAACCTCTTTTGCTCTGTTTTCCCGTAGACTTTCATTTCAAAAGTCGTGGACCTAGGGCTAGAATCGAAGGAATTGGTGAGTGAAGTGAGGTTTAGTGAAGTTCTAGGAGTAGTTTGTGACGGTTGCCGTGACGGGGAAGTTCACGGTGGGAGGTGGTGCGACGGCGGGTACTCCGTACCCTATTTGGCCGTGAATTTCAAACGGGAAATCGTGGAGTTAGAGAGTGAGTCGAGGGTTCCTGTGAGTTGTGTGTGGTTCAGTGAAGTCGTGGGAGGAGTCTAGAATGACCACCGTGAAGGGGGAAGTGCTGAGTGGCCGGGAAGGAAAACAGAGGGTTGTTTGGTTTTTCTTTCGAGCTTCAGTTGTGAAGCTATGGGCCGAGTCGAACCAAGAGAGTGTGGGGGATGAATTCTTTGAGAGTGGACGAAACTTTAGGTGAAGATAGGAGGGGAAACGGTGGCCGGACGGTGGAGAACGGCTCTCGTCGGTCCGGGTTACAGTCTGGTGCGAACCGGGTTCGAGCAAGGAAGACGGTGGCACTGTAGCAGGCGCGTGAGGCCCACGCGCAGCCACTTTGGGCGGCGTGTGGAGGCGCGTGGGGAGGAATCCGACCAAGCTTCCAACATGAGTTTAGTCCTAAATGTTCTAACGAATCCAGCACCAGCACTAGTACCAGTACACCACCTGTCAGCATCAGCACAAAGTGTGCCAATCAGACAACTCTGGATCTCCGCTCATACCGAGCGATGATCCCGTACATCTGCTCGAATAGGAGAAACTCTGCCTCCTTCGTACCCAACACCTCTGGGTACAGTTACCCTGACCACTCATACGAGAAGAGGAAACGTCCCCAAACGTCCCCAACTCATTTTGCGATCGCACTCAGCCGTAACCGAGTCGAATCCAGAATCACTACTCATACATATGGGTTACTCACGCACCCCGTATCATCGTCACGACTGAAAATCCCATCGTCACAATCGTCACAGTAACCTGAGTCTACTCGACCTGATAAGACTCGACTACGTCCATCGATAGTAGCATCTGCCCCAACCTCGTGCAGACCTAACTACCAGGAATCACGATATACCCAGACTCTGTATCCAACGGAATCAATCGCCCGTACCAACTACTCTGTATCCCACTCAGGGATTTCATCGACAAGTACCAACCTTGATACCTTGTCGAACCAAACTCTAACCATTCGTAACTCGACTGAACCCATGTCGTCTACCAGGTCGCCCATGACCTTAGTTGTACCAACAATCCATCACAACTATGGTAGTACGACAACCTGCTAGGTCTAATCGATAAGTACAACTCCGACTGCGATGTGCAGTCCCAACACAAGCTGACATGACTAGACCGACTAACGAACCCCAAATCCGAATAGTCGTCAAAGTCACACCACTCGTCAACTCACATTTCTGAACCATACACATCCTACCTTGGAATTCCACGATCACACCCAGAGTTCCCCAGAACCCAACTGCATAAGGCAGTAAAATCCACGATCTGACCGACCCCGCGGTCTTGACATCGTAAAGACGTCAATCCAATCCTACCATCAAGCCAACAAGGATTCCCCGAATCCGGCTGTCAACTGCCGACTGCAGTAAATCCATTTAACTCAACATATTCTGACCATCTAATGGTCACAACGTCGAATCAGTCGTCGGAATCGATCCTACGACATCGTGAAGACGATCCCAACTAACCGTCTCACGATCACACTCCAGAATACGAACACGTTAATCCTTCCGTAGGGTCCCACACTGTCAACCTTGACAGAACTATGGCAACCCCGGCCTCAAATGCCGAACCAAGGCATGCCAATCCTACTAACTATCGTACCGACACCCCAACGATCAGGTTGACAACGGACTGCAGCCCCTTGAGATATCACATCCTCGACTTGCGTACATACTCCAAAAGCTGCACGGTTGCTCGAATAGAGACAACCCCGCTCTGATACCACGCTGACAGGACCCATCCCAATCCCCCAGGGATTAGTGCGGGATGACCCTGCTCCCGTCTGACACGAAGTGTCAGACAAGGGATATTTTCGTCCTTTGCCCTCCCGGGCTATTAGAGTACGCCAGGATCCGGAGGAGGTATGTGATATCTCGGTCTCTGCTACAGTCCACATCCGATGTCAACCTGAAGGGCAGTCAAAACATTAAAAACTGTGAGTGGACAAAACAAAAGTTTATAAAAACATTTTAACGAGAAGACCTTTGTACCCTCCACTAAAAAGCATGCATGCATTCGAAAACCATTTATCCAAAACAAACCATATGTGGGACTAAACCCAAAGCAGATATAAACCAAGGTCGAAAGGACCACAATGAAAACGACCATACGGGCCACTGCCCAAATCCTGTGCACACCTGTACACACCACATATCATATATCATATATCCATCACATACATATATATAAGTCACACAACCAATCCTGTCACGGTATCCAAAGCTACGCGCGCGCTACCCGGGTCTCAATCCGAGTCATCTCAAAGTCAAGATCAATGTCCGTAGACCACTGACCCTACCCGAGGTAATAGTAATCATAGCCTTCCTGAGAGTAAGGAACCCAACTGGGGGGTGACTCCACTCAGTCGGTGCTCCGTGACTACTCCGGGGTCCACCCAGGCCAACGACCCTCCCCGGAGGAGATAATAGAAGTAAAGGAAGGTAGACGAACATATATATACATAACATAAACATTCATGACCGGTTCCCCTGAACCGCCATGATCCATAATATCCATAATTAGGTAACATGCCGGTTCCCGTAAACCGTCATGTACTGTAATAACATAACCAGGTAACATGCCGGTTCCCATAAACCGTCATGAACCATGATACCATATTAAGAGTTCATGCCGGTTCCCATAAACCGTCATGAATCGGGAAATCCATTTAAGGTTCCCTGACCTGAAATCAAAACCGTAAAGTGACTGGGTCTCGTACCCGAACATAGGACACCAACTGGGCACCGTGCCCGGAATCTGAGGTCATATGCCCGAGACAAAACCAAATGGGTCTCATACCCGAGTTTATCATTTTGAAATCCAAATTCAGTTCATTTAAATCAATAAAGAAATACAGACCCGTATAAGCACCGTATAAGGCCGAAACCTCGAAATACGTGCTTATACGTAACCACATACAAATGCACCCATGGCATCATCAAATAAGTAATAAAACATATAATAAACATTTATGCATGCACCAATTTAGAAAACAAGGTCCACTCACAGACCGTCCGAGCTGCCGCCTCGATTTGCGTGCCATACGGCTCCCCGAGCCGATCACCGTCACCGGGACTCCCAAACCTGTCCAAATCGTAATAGAAGGTTACTAACTACTTAATTAACCTCCTACCAAAGCCCCGTAATTTTCCCGTATTTTTAACTATTTTTAATCCCGAACCTAAACCTTCCGATGCCCCGAAACATCTCGAGACGGTGTCCGATCGACACGAAACCAGTCCCAAAATGTTCGTTACATCGAATAGATGATTTCGTATGTTGGAACCTTCCCCAGATTCCCTGCCACGCGCCCTCACGTGCCGTCTGAAGTGGCTGCGCGTGGGCTTCACGCGCCGCTACAGTATCTGCTGACGTCAGCATGACGTCATCACTGACAGCTGTCAGGTCTGACATGTCAGACTCTGACAGGTGCCACGTGTCATGCTCCCATTGGTCCATGTCACTATGCTGTCAGTGCCACGTGGCCGTCTGACATGTGCCACGTGTCATCACGGCACTGGTCCACGTCAGTGCCACGTGTCAGCCTCTGATTGGGCCACGTCACTGACATGTCAGTGCTGACTGTGCACTGACATGTGACACGTGTCGCACTCCTATTGGACCATTTTCTGACATGTCAGCTGACATTGTCAGATCTGACAAGGCTGACGTCATCGCTGACATGATGACGTCAGCATGATGACGTCACCTGTCATCTCTGTCCTCCCGCGGGTCGGCCCGAATACCAGTAACCGGGTCGCCGTGACCCGCGGCTTGACCCGGCCGGTTCTCCCTGCTCCGGCCACCAAAACACTCCCCGTTTGTCCCATTCTCTTCGTCTCAACCTAACCTACAGTCCTATGACCTTAAAATGTAAGAAAAGCATCGAAAACCATACCTTCGAGTTTGGCCATGGCGGCCGTGCATTCCTCCGCCGTTCACGGCTGTTCCAGGCCGCTCTAACCTTCGAAAACATTCCCATTTCTCTCCTAGGTCCCCCAGAAGCACAACCCAATCATTAGTTTCAATTAAAACCTAACAAAAACAAAACTTGGATTTTTAAATTTTTTCACCTCACGGGTCGAGCTCCTCCGCCGTGTCCTCCGTCGTCCGTCGCCGTGACTCGCCGTCCCAGCCTCTCTGTCCTTTCCACCCGTCACTCACGGTCACACCCAAGCAATGAATGGTGATGGTTTGTGTGTGTTTCGGTTTTTGGAAGAAAATGGAGAAAATGGAGGATTTTGGGTTATGGGGTTTCGGGTGTGTGTGAAGAATGAAGGGGATGAAATCAGATGAGAGAATGAGGGATGAAGGGTGAGGATTAAAAGGTAGGGTTGAAATGGATGGTTAGGATTAATAGTTGTTAGGTTAAATTATAAAATAATTAAAATAATAATATTTAATTATTTAGATCCACATTTTGGGGGATCAAAGCAATGGGATGAGTGACACTTGTCACTCATCCATGGGGCCCACCAAAATATCCACCCAATCAGATTTCGCCGTAATGTCCCCGTCTCGAAGTTCGTGCATAGTGAAATCGAACTTCCGTGACCCATAACTCTCCCGTTCGAAGTCCGATTTCAGTGTGCCGCCTGCCTATGGATTCGTATCGTCCTTATCTACGTAACGGTCTTCGGCCCTAGGCCATCGGACCTCCCGGTCAAAAAGTTAACTTTTGACCCCTTTTATCCAAAATTACCAAAATGCCCCTAAACTTCCGAACGTCATAACTTCCTCCACGAACGTCGGAATTGAACGTGTCACCTGTCTATGAACTCGTGACGTCACGAACTACGTCACGGTCACCGGTCAAAGTCCATTTGACCGCCCGATTAAAAAGTCAACGTTTTGCCACCATTAGGGGCAAAACGGTCATTTCGCACCGTTCGTCCGATTTCGCTCTACTAATCACGGATTAGCCTCACTAATCGTGATTAGTCACTAATCTAATCTAGGAATTTGGGACGGGTCGTTACAACCTTCCCTCCTTAATTAATTTCGTCCTCGAAATTCCAACCGACCTAATTCTACCGTTCTTCCCTCCTTAATTTAGTTCCGTTCTCGAAACGCCAACTATTCTGATTCCACATCCACCTCGTGGAAGGTAGAATCGACCTCGAAATACGTGTACCCTCGTACACCAACCAACTAGAACAATACTTACTCGTCTGCAACCAGACGTACCACTAACGCTCATGTCGCCTCGTCTACATTCGACTACGTCGAATAGCAGAAGTCGTACGCTCCGAACTGACACCACCTGTCAGTATCAGAGTAGCCCAAGTATCCTATGATCGACCCACTTGTCAAATCTACCCTTTCGCTGACATAAACAACTCTACGGTTCCTTACTCACTCACTAAGATATCCTGACGTCTGCTCCCACTGGGAGTCATCAGACCTCGCTCAACGATCCACGCTGACACCTCCGACAGACCGTCACCACTTAACAGTCGTCAGTCGAAAACTAACACTATACTCCCTTGTGGTTATACTAACCACCAACTCACTCAACCGGAGTATATGCATACTAACAAAACACTCGACCTGTGTGTAACTAGACCCATCAGAAATATCATGACCCAATGCACAGTATCCAACGTCCAGTCCACGACCCCGACTAATTCAATGGTATCGGACTAAGCCGACTACCAATACGCTCTCCAATGTACCACTGGTATACCCTATATATCGTCACCAGACATCACCAGTCTTCCTGGTATCATACCTCGAACAACGCACAAAGTACGTACATCTACCCATCGACATACCACAACAATAACCAGACCACCTAGGTCGTAGTCAAACACGTTTCAATTATGGAGTTCATTTGTCCAATCGTATTAGACAATTCGAAACTCCGACCCATTATCCATTTCCAAATCCGAATCCGAATCTGCAATTTCGTATGAAATCCCGAATCCAAACCCAGAAATCATATCCATAAACATGTCCAAATTCGAATCCGAAATCATCATTCCGTAAACAGGCATTTGGAATAACCATTTCGAACCCAAATCCGTAAAAAGAAAATCCACAGTCAGGCTCTAGAATCAAATCCTGAATCGTCACCCAGAATCTGATTCCAAAACCCAAATACAGAAATCCTCTTTCAAGTTCCAAAATCAAATCCTGAATCGTCATCCAGAAATCTGATTCCAAAACCTGAAATCTCGTTCTCATCTACCGAGACGCACCATATCCGAACCTATCGGATACCTGTTCGACCGATTACCACAACACAATCGATTGACTTCATAGGGAAGCCAATCACAACATCACACACAACACCAAGTCTGACAAAACCCGACTTCGTCAGACACCTACTCCTCGGACAACTACTCAGGCGAGTAGTAAGCCATATGGGATTTACCTCGAAAAGAAGTTCAGTCCCATCATCCTTAACTCCAACATCCAGGTAAGAGTGATAAACTCTCCACCTATCTGGATCATCCAAATCACGATCCAGATCCAACACTACGTCAACCGACCATAGACGTCACGATCCCCGATCGTCACGACGTCCAAAGTCCTCAACCATTTCCCACATCTAAATAGATTAGTCAACGACAAGACACGCCGAGACCGTGGGTTCTCACTGATTTTCTCGTATCGATCCTTGTCATTCCACCGAGGAAAATCAAAGATGATACAAGACTATGGCATCAAAATTCATCCTATGTGAATACAACCAAACTCGCTGCATTCACCACGTCACGTAAACCAACCTCGTCTGCCACCAAGCAGGAAATGAGAAATCTCAGTCACCTAACTTCGATATACTCATTTCACCTGATGACCCAAGACAAATCACAGGTCCACCAACCAATACATGATCAGTGTACTAGTGGCAACCAACAACATCAATAACATCTACATCATCTACCATCATCAATCATGGTAGAATCTGAGAAGTCACCCAAAATGACTTCGACATACCCATTACCAATGCGGAAAGCCCGCATTCCTCTCGTCACCTCAATCGCAACTTCTTGTGATTCCGAAGTTCCAACTACGTCGGAAACAACATACTCGGACATCAACCACGTGTCCCCGTTAGACTGGTTATGGACACATGCCCTTTTACGACCATATATGTACATCCAAAAGGATGTCAATTCACCCTAATCTGATGTACCACTCTACTGAAAAGTCACAACAGATCCCTGCTGTGATCTGCAGTCAAATCTCTGCAAACCACCATATCTAACCAATTCTGACCAACTCTGGCCAACAATGACCAACTGGTCGCTAGTCCCCCATGACAGTACTCGATCCTCACGTCTCAACTACCGTTGGATCCTATCCAGTCCGTCACTATTCGTGATTCACTCCTGAACCACAGATACCCATCATAAGCCCATCACGTTGGAGTCACATCCCGACTCGTAACTCACCGTCATCACAATCACCGGCACCAGCACCAGCACTAGTACCAGTACACCACCTGTCAGCATCAGCACAAAGTGTGCCAATCAGACAACTCTGGATCTCCGCTCATACCGAGCGATGATCCCGTACATCTGCTCGAATAGGAGAAACTCTGCCTCCTTCGTACCCAACACCTCTGGGTACAGTTACCCTGACCACTCATAAGAGAAGAGGAAACGTCCCCAAACGTCCCCAACTCATTTTGCGATCGCACTCAGCCGTAACCGAGTCGAATCCAGAATCACTACTCATACATATGGGTTACTCACGCACCCCGTATCATCGTCACGACTGAAAATCCCATCGTCACAATCGTCACAGTAACCTGAGTCTACTCGACCTGATAAGACTCGACTACGTCCATCGATAGTAGCATCTGCCCCAACCTCGTGCAGACCTAACTACCAGGAATCACGATATACCCAGACTCTGTATCCAACGGAATCAATCGCCCGTACCAACTACTCTGTATCCCACTCAGGGATTTCATCGACAAGTACCAACCTTGATACCTTGTCGAACCAAACTCTAACCATTCGTAACTCGACTGAACCCATGTCGTCTACCAGGTCGCCCATGACCTTAGTTGTACCAACAATCCATCACAACTATGGTAGTACGACAACCTGCTAGGTCTAATCGATAAGTACAACTCCGACTGCGATGTGCAGTCCCAACACAAGCTGACATGACTAGACCGACTAACGAACCCCAAATCCGAATAGTCGTCAAAGTCACACCACTCGTCAACTCACATTTCTGAACCATACACATCCTACCTTGGAATTCCACGATCACACCCAGAGTTCCCCAGAACCCAACTGCATAAGGCAGTAAAATCCACGATCTGACCGACCTCGCGGTCTTGACATCGTAAAGACGTCAATCCAATCCTACCATCAAGCCAACAAGGATTCCCCGAATCCGGCTGTCAACTGCCGACTGCAGTAAATCCATTTAACTCAACATATTCTGACCATCTAATGGTCACAACGTCGAATCAGTCGTCGGAACCGATCCTACGACATCGTGAAGACGATCCCAACTAACCGTCTCACGATCACACTCCAGAATACGAACACGTTAATCCTTCCGTAGGGTCCCACACTGTCAACCTTGACAGAACTATGGCAACCCCGGCCTCAAATGCCGAACCAAGGCATGCCAATCCTACTAACTATCGTACCGACACCCCAACGATCAGGTTGACAACGGACTGCAGCCCCTTGAGATATCACATCCTCGACTTGCGTACATACTCCAAAAGCTGCACGGTTGCTCGAATAGAGACAACCCCGCTCTGATACCACGCTGACAGGACCCATCCCAATCCCCCAGGGATTAGTGCGGGATGACCCTGCTCCCGTCTGACACGAAGTGTCAGACAAGGGATATTTTCGTCCTTTGCCCTCCCGGGCTATCAGAGTACGCCAGGATCCGGAGGAGGTATGTGATATCTCGGTCTCTGCTACAGTCCACATCCGATGTCAACCTGAAGGGCAGTCAAAACATTAAAAACTGTGAGTGGACAAAACAAAAGTTTATAAAAACATTTTAACGAGAAGACCTTTGTACCCTCCACTAAAAAGCATGCATGCATTCGAAAACCATTTATCCAAAACAAACCATATGTGGGACTAAACCCAAAGCAGATATAAACCAAGGTCGAAAGGACCACAATGAAAACGACCATACGGGCCACTGCCCAAATCCTGTGCACACCTGTACACACCACATATCATATATCATATATCCATCACATACATATATATAAGTCACACAACCAATCCTGTCACGGTATCCAAAGCTACGCTCGCGCTACCCGGGTCTCAATCCGAGTCATCTCAAAGTCAAGATCAATGCCCGTAGACCACTGACCCTACCCGAGGTAATAGTAATCATAGCCTTCCTGAGAGTAAGGAACCCAACTGGGGGGTGACTCCACTCAGTCGGTGCTCCGTGACTACTCCGGGGTCCACCCAGGCCAACGACCCTCCCCGGAGGAGATAATAGAAGTAAAGGAAGGTAGACGAACATATATATACATAACATAAACATTCATGACCGGTTCCCCTGAACCGCCATGATCCATAATATCCATAATTAGGTAACATGCCGGTTCCCGTAAACCGTCATGTACTGTAATAACATAACCAGGTAACATGCCGGTTCCCATAAACCGTCATGAACCATGATACCATATTAAGAGTTCATGCCGGTTCCCATAAACCGTCATGAATCGGGAAATCCATTTAAGGTTCCCTGACCTGAAATCAAAACCGTAAAGTGACTGGGTCTCGTACCCGAACATAGGACACCAACTGGGCACCGTGCCCGGAATCTGAGGTCATATGCCCGAGACAAAACCAAATGGGTCTCATACCCGAGTTTATCATTTTGAAATCCAAATTCAGTTCATTTAAATCAATAAAGAAATACAGACCCGTATAAGCACCGTATAAGGCCGAAACCTCGAAATACGTGCTTATACGTAACCACATACAAATGCACCCATGGCATCATCAAACAAGTAATAAAACATATAATAAACATTTATGCATGCACCAATTTAGAAAACAAGGTCCACTCACAGACCGTCCGAGCTGCCGCCTCGATTTGCGTGCCATACGGCTCCCCGAGCCGATCACCGTCACCGGGACTCCCAAACCTGTCCAAATCGTAATAGAAGGTTACTAACTACTTAATTAACCTCCTACCAAAGCCCCGTAATTTTCCCGTATTTTTAACTATTTTTAATCCCGAACCTAAACCTTCCGATGCCCCGAAACATCTCGAGACGGTGTCCGATCGACACGAAACCAGTCCCAAAATGTTCGTTACATCGAATAGATGATTTCGTATGTTGGAACCTTCCCCAGATTCCCTGCCACGCGCCCTCACGCGCCGTCTGAAGTGGCTGCGCGTGGGCTTCACGCGCCGCTACAGTATCTGCTGACGTCATCGCTGACGTCAGCATGACGTCATCACTGACAGCTGTCAGGTCTGACATGTCAGACTCTGACAGGTGCCACGTGTCATGCTCCCATTGGTCCACGTCACTATGCTGTCAGTGCCACGTGGCCGTCTGACATGTGCCACGTGTCATCACGGCACTGGTCCACGTCAGTGCCACGTGTCAGCCTATGATTGGGCCACGTCACTAACATGTCAGTGCTGACTGTGCACTGACATGTGACACGTGTCGCACTCCTATTGGCCCATTTTCTGACATGTCAGCTGACATTGTCAGATCTGACAAGGCTGACGTCATCGCTGACATGATGACGTCAGCATGATGACGTCACTTGTCATCTCTGTCCTCCCGCGGGTCGGCCCGAATACCAGTAACCGGGTCGCCGTGACCCGCGGCTTGACCCGGCCGGTTCTCCCTGCTCCGGCCACCAAAACACTCCCCGTTTGTCCCATTCTCTTCGTCTCAACCTAACCTACAGTCCTATGACCTTAAAATGTAAGAAAAGCATCGAAAACCATACCTTCGAGTTTGGCCATGGCGGCCGTGCATTCCTCCGCCGTTCACGGCTGTTCCAGGCCGCTCTAACCTTCGAAAACATTCCCATTTCTCTCCTAGGTCCCCCAGAAGCACAACCCAATCATTAGTTTCAATTAAAACCTAACAAAAACAAAACTTGGATTTTTAAATATTTTCACCTCACGGGTCGAGCTCCTCCGCCGTGTCCTCCGTCGTCCGTCGCCGTGACTCGCCGTCCCAGCCTCTCTGTCCTTTCCTCCCGTCACTCACGGTCACACCCAAGCAATGAATGGTGATGGTGTGTGGGTGTTTCGGTTTTTGGAAGAAAATGGAGAAAATGGAGGATTTTGGGTTATGGGGTTTCGGGTGTGTGTGAAGAATGAAGGGGATGAAATCAGATGAGAGAATGAGGGATGAAGGGTGAGGATTAAAAGGTAGGGTTGAAATGGATGGTTAGGATTAATAGTTGTTAGGTTAAATTATAAAATAATTAAAATAATAATATTTAATTATTTAGATCCACATTTTGGGGGATCAAAGCAATGGGATGAGTGACACTTGTCACTCATCCATGGGGCCCACCAAAATATCCACCCAATCAGATTTCGCCGTAATGTCCCCGTCTCGAAGTTCGTGCATAGTGAAATCGAACTTCCGTGACCCATAACTCTCCCGTTCGAAGTCCGATTTCAGTGTGCCGCCTGCCTATGGATTCGTATCGTCCTTATCTACGTAACGGTCTTCGGCCCTAGGCCATCGGACCTCCCGGTCAAAAAGTTAACTTTTGACCCCTTTTATCCAAAATTACCAAAATGCCCCTAAACTTCCGAACGTCATAACTTCCTCCACGAACGTCGGAATTGAACGTGTCACCTGTCTATGAACTCGTGACGTCACGAACTACGTCACGGTCACCGGTCAAAGTCCATTTGACCGCCCGATTAAAAAGTCAACGTTTTGCCACCATTAGGGGCAAAACGGTCATTTCGCACCGTTCGTCCGATTTCGCTCTACTAATCACGGATTAGCCTCACTAATCGTGATTAGTCACTAATCTAATCTAGGAATTTGGGACGGGTCGTTACACTCAGCCTAAAACCTGTACACATTACATGTCATATAGCATATACATATAAATCACATAACCAATCATGTCACGGTTTCTAAAGCTACGCACGTGTTACCCGGGGTCTCAAAGCCCAAGTCTCCTAGGGTGCACCCAGGTCAATGTCCGTAGATCAATGACCATCCCTGAGGTTATAATCCAAGCCCTCCTGAGAGTAAGGTACCCAACGGGGGCGACCCCACTCAGTTAGTGCTCCGTGACTACTTTGGGGTCCACCTAGGCCAACGACCCTCCTCGGAGGAGACATTCCAAATAAGGAAGGTATATGAGTATATATATATATATATATGTAACGAAAATATTCATGCCCGGTCCCCATAAATCGTCATGAAACTAGAAATCCATTTAGGATCCTCGACCCGAAATCACAAAACGTAAAGTAACTGGCCTTCATGCCAGAACTCATGACTCAACTAGGCATCGTGCTCGATATCTCAGGGTCAATCACGATTCCGATCGTATTGATGTGTGCACCCATCCATCCAAGACCACTCTCAATCCCGGTATGTCGCCGTGAACATATCAACTGACGCGACCACCTCTAGATCATGGTGCACTCATCACCGATCGATATCCTGAACCATCAACACTCAGAACTCAGAAGTCGAGCCTCCAGTGGCTGCTCGACGACGGTACATACATCGTGACCTCTCTAGAAGGAACGCATCCTAGTCCGGAGGCGAGCGTCGTATCGTCTGTCGCCGTGCACTAAGCACTCGCCGCGACCACGACTTAGACCCGTATGTCATCAATAGGGCTAAATACCCGAGAAAAAACCAAATGGGTCTCATGCTCGAGTTTATCCTTTTTAAATCCAAAACCATTTCATTTAAAACATCGTAGAAAGCATAGTACGTATAAGCACCGTATAAGGCCGAAACCTCGAAATACATGCCAATACGTGAACACACACAAATGCACTCATGGCATTACAAAACATGTATTAAAACACATAATAAACATTTATAAATGCATCAATTTAGAAAACAAGGTCCACTCACAAACCGTCCGAGCTGCCGACTCGATACGCGTGCCATAAGGCTTTCCATGGCGAAACACCATCATCGGGACCCTCAAACCTGTTCAAATCGTAATAGATGGTTACTAACTACTTAAATAACCCCTCACTAAAGCCCCGTAATTTTCCCAAATTTTTAACTATTTTTAAAGTCGATCCTAAATCTTCGGATGTCCCGAACAATATCGAGACGATGTCCGATCGATACGAAACCAGTCCCAAAATTTTCGTTACATCGAATAGAGTATTTCACATGTTGGAAACTTCTCCAAAAAGTGGGCCACGCGCCCACACGGGCCGACAGAAGCCCCTATGCGTGGGAGCCACGCGCCGCACTGTAGACCGTCTTCAACCTCGCGACTGAACCGGTCCGGCCAGTTCACTACCATCCTGTCCAGCTGGACCGACGTGACCGATCCAGGGCCCTATCCTCCTATTTTTTCGTCCTTTTTCTTCCTTCTTTCCTCTAATCTTCCTAAATCTATCCTATGAATCATTTTATGAATTCAAAACATGGAAAACAATCCTAAAATCCATGGGTTCGATAACCCATTTAATCCCAAAACTTCCATTCCATGTTCAGGGCATAACCAAGGGCCCAAACTCAAACCTAAGGGTCCCAATAGATCCCTAGGGTCCCTAAAAGCAGATTGGGAGGATTGTTTGGCCTAACTTGGCCGAAAATGAAATTCGGTGGGTAGCCACCGAAATCTCTCCAGCCGCCGTTCCCGGATTTCTCAGCTGTCCTCAGCCTCCAAAACCACCTCCTAGACCTCCTACCAATCCCCTAAACCCATCCTAACCAACATCTAATGTCAGGACCCACCCCGATTTCACCCCGAAACCCGAGGTAAATCCTGCTCCCGTCTGACTCCCCGACACAACACGCAAGTACAACTCACTCAAACTCACCCAAAACTCAGTCAGACGCAGGAGAAACTATATAAAATATCCCGAAGTTATAATTTACAGAGCATAGTACGAAACACAAGGAAATGAAAACCGATGACATTTACACGCACGCGGAAGAAAACTTAAACACTCGGAAATCCCGCTCGTCACTTCTATGCCTCAGACACTGCCTCGACGTCAAGACCCCGCGCTCGCTCCACAACCTGGAGGGCAATTTAAAAACAAAAGGTGTGAGTGGACCATAATAAAAGAAAAGTTCTAAAACCATTTATCAGAAAACCGAGTTTAACCCTTCGTTTTGAAATCACATGCATAACCCAGTTATCAAAACAATAGGATCCAATACTCAGAAAACATCATAAGAAACAGAAACACTATAAAACAGTTATAGAAGTCATAGCATAGGAATCATAAAACCATATCATAAACCCTGAACGTCAAAATCATCATTTTCCGATCAAACCTGCTGGACCTATCCGAGTCTTTAAACTCCCGAGTCTTTAAACTCAATCCAGGCCTCAATAATATCCGAGTCTTTAAACTCCCGAGTCTTTAAACTCAACAGGCCTACGGGGGAAATATCAATATATCCGAGTCTTTAAACTCAATCTGGGCCCGTCCCCCGTCAATCAATATCCGGGTCTTTAAACCCAATAACCAGATCCAGCAAATCCAATCCAAAACCATTTAAAAATCATTTCTAAATCCACATCCAAACCCGAGTCCGAAATCACCGGTCCGATGTTCTTCCAGCATCCCGAACCGTCATTCCGAACCCAAATCCGGAATCCACTTTTCCACTTGGAAACCAACCCTTTTTCCGAAATCCGTTTCTAACACCGAAAACCTTTAATCATTGAAATCATGTTCCAAAATCCCTTTATAATCATTGAAAACCACTTATCATTTGAAATCCCAAAACCATAGCATCAATTTCAGAAACCAACCATTCCTCGTAAAACGTGCTAAAAACCGATTTCCTCGAAAAACGTGTAATAATGTAAAACCAACCGAAACATATTCGATAAACATAGAATTGTGATTAAAACCACAAAACAATTATAGAAAACAGTTATGCATGCTCGAGTTTAAGGAAAAGGGTCCACTCACAGTACCGAGCCCTCAATCGTGTCCCGAACGTCCTGCGCGTTCCTCGGCTTCCTCGGGAAATCCCGATCCTGTCAACAATCACCAAATTACGTCACTAACACGTCTACGAAGGTTCACCTAAATTCCCTCAAAATTCTCCGAATCCTAAACGTAATAAACCGAGACCCTAAACCGTCACCCTTGCGGAACTAACCTCAAACGACGTCCGAACAACCTGAAACCACTTCCATTAGACTCGTTAGAACACCTAGACCAAAAACCATGTTGACCACTTTCCCCATCGCCGCGGCACGCGCCCCCCATGCACCGCCCAAAGTGGCTGCGCGTGGCCCTCACGCGCCTGCTACAGTACCATCTTCTACCTCGACTCACTGTGTTGAACCGGCCGCCGCAGGCTGAACCGGCGAGAACTGATCTCCGCCGTCCGGCCAGTAATTCAACCTCTCTTTCCTCTCACAGCTGCGTCCAGACCTGCCCTATCTATTCTTGTACTCCGTTCACCTCGACACAGCCCCATCCTCGTCGACTCAAGCTCGAAACCAGATAGCCCAATTCCCCTGTTTTCCTTCCCGGCCACCCAGTTCACCTCCCTTCACGGTGGCTACACCAAACTCTTCCCTAGACCTCTCTAAGCCTAACCCAGCTAACCAGAACCGTCGACTCACTCCTTAGTTTCACGATTCTCCGTTTGAACCTCACGGCTAAAACAGAGCACACAAGCGCACTCCGTCGTGCCGGCCGCCATCGTGCACCACCCATCACGGCAGCACAATCGAATTACTCCTAGGACTCAACTAGATCCCCTAGACCACTCTAGACTCATCGATTCAACCTCCCAAGCCACGACTTCCACGTTGAACCTCAACGGAAAACAGAGTATCGAAATGGGGATGAGGAAATTACCTGCCTCCAGTCGCCGCCGTGAGCTCCTCCGGGGCTGGTCGACTCCACGCAGCCCTCACGACACCACCGCGATCTCAGTTGCACCGTACACGGCCGCCACCGCCACGATTTCTCCACCCTCTTTGATTTCCTCCTTGTTTCCCTCTGATTTTTCCCGTGGCCCGCAGCTCCCACACACACACCCGCTGCACCCCTCAACCAACTCACCAGCTTCATTTCGATCTCCCGTCCCTCACTCACTCACCAGAACTCATCAACTGCCACAATTACCCTTCAATTGTCCTTCACAGTCTCCCTCTGTTTCTCTCTGTGTCGAAGAACACGAACACACACAGCACGGGTGCACCCCAATTATTTGGGCCGTGCATATACAGGATTCCACCAGAACCCTTTAGCCCCCCAACACGTGTCAACATCCAATCCACACACTCCCACATGGCCCAATCTCAGCCATCCATTTTCCTTCTCTGTTGCACAAATCCCAATGTGCAGAAACACCAAATTGCCCCTCCTTTTATCTAAATTTTACGATTTTGCCACTAACTTTCTAGACCCGTAACTCTCACCTCGTAAGTCCGATGAATGCGTGCCGCCTGTCATCGAACTCAGGATGACGAGAGCTATCTAACCATCCTAGGTCAACATACCAAAACCCGATTACACAAAATTCAACTATTCCCCCTAATTTACCCAAATTACGGTTATGCCCTCCACCTTCCGAACATCACAACTTCCTCCTCGGATGTCGGAATCGGGCGTGCCACCTGCCTATGGGTTCATGACGTCCTAAACTACGTCCTGGTCACCGGTCAATACCCAATTGACCACCAGAACAAAAGTCAACATGTTTGCCCAAACTAGGGGCAAAATCGTCATTCTACGCTAATGACCTTATCGATACCGACTAACCACCGATTAGCCTCGCTAAGCCTACCTTAATCACCCTACTAATCCCCGCTCTCGGGACGGGTTGTTACATCTAAGCTCCCTAACGTCCAAAACCCAAAATTGAAATTTCAAAATATAAAGGGTCACGGTTTTTACCTTTTCCTTGGGCCAACGCCGCTGCCCACTGTGGTCATGCCTTCACCCAACCACCATCACATCCTCACGGCCCTCAGTCACTCTCTGTTTCACTCTCAGATCGAACCAGGTGAGGGAAGGGAAAAGGATTTGGGGTCGTGCTTTGGAGGGGTTGGGTTTGGTGGGAAATGGAACAGGGAAGGGAGAAGCAGATGCATGAAGGAAAAGGAAGGGGCAATGGATGGGTGACACTTGCCACTCATCCATTGGGCCACTTCATAAGATTTGGGCCCACATAAGACAAAAGCTTCTCGTTTCGTAAAACATGCAATAGTGACCCGAAATTTGCGTGAAATAGTAGAGACGGACATGAATATCCTTTTCACTTAAGATGTCTTTTCAAAGCAATTTCATGGTGTGTGAACTTGGAAATGTGGATACACTTTAGCTACTTAGTTGGATAGGATGAGGATCACAATTGATAAAAGCAGGCCATATTTTTTTTTCTTTTTTTGGATAAATAAATTGGACAATATTCATAATGTCCTTATGGAATTGAAGTAGACATAAGGTTATTCTTGGTTTTTTATGGGCACAAAAACTAAGAAATAATCCTAACATGTAAGTAATGAACATAATCTTTTAATATCAGATACTTACATGCTTTCAAATTTGAAGTTTAAATGAACTTTTGAAGAATTATTGTTCTTGATTGTCGAGTTTTAATTTAAATTGTCCTTATATATTACTCTTTAAAATGAAAAAATGAAGAAAAGAAATATCAAAGTTAGTAATATTTTCATAAAATAAGAAGGAAAAAGTACTATAGGAAGTAAAAGCTTATTATTCAAGTAATTATTATGGCAGTAAAGGTAAATAAGAATAGTACAATTTTAGTAACCAAAGAAGTTGTCTAGAAGTCCAGAGTTCAAAACCATACTATTATATTGTGAGAGTTCACATCGATCAAACCGTAAAACAATCAAACTCCAAATGGAGAAATTTTAAAATTCTTTCTCCGACCTGTGATATTAAATGCTATAGTTAATATGATCCTTATAACTCTAACATCCAAACTAAGAATCGATTTTTAATTTTAACGAATTTATATCCACTCCTACTCCTTTTAGATGAATGAAGGAAGAGTCAAAGCCTCGACCTGTCCCCTTCCACTTTCGAGCCTAGAGGAGACAGGGTAGAGACCGATCACTTAAGATGTCTTTTCAAAGCAATTTCATGGTGGTGGGAACTTGGAAATGTGGATACAGTCTAGCTACTTAGCTGGATAGGATGAGGATCACAATCGAAAAAAGCAGGCCATATTTTTTTTCTTTTGTGGATAAATAAATTGGACCATATTCATAATGTCCTTATGGAATTGAAGTAGACATAGGGTTATTCTTGGTTTTCTATGGGCACATAAATTAAGAAATAATCCTAACATGTAAGTAATGAACATAATCTTTTAATATCAAATACTTACATGCTTTCAAATTTGAAGTTTAAAAGAACTTTTGAGGAATTATTACTCTTGATTTTCGAGCTTTAATTTAAATTGTCCTTATATATTACTCTTTAAAATGAACAAATGAAGAAAAAAATATCAAAGTTAGTAATATTTTCATAAAATAAGAAGGAAAAAGTACTATAGGAAGGAAAAGCTTATTATTCAAGTAATTATTATGGCAGTAAAGGTAAATGAGAATGGTACAAGTTTAGTAACCAAGGAAGTTGGCTAGAGGTCCAGAGTTCAAAACCATACTATTATATTGTGAGAGTTCACATCTATCTTAACGTAAAAAAATCAAACTCTAGATGGAGAAATTTTAAAATTCTTTCTCCGACCTGTGATATTAAATGCTATAGTTAATATGATCCTTATAACTCTAACATCCAAACAAAGAATCGATTTTCGACTTTAACGAATTTATATCCACTCCTACTCCTTTCAGATTATTAAAGGAAGAGTCAAAGTCTCGACCTATCCCCCTTCCACTTTCGGGCCTAGAGGAGAAAGGGTAGAGACCGATCACTTAAGATGTCTTTTTAAAGCAATTTCATAGTGTGTAAACTTGGAAATGTGGATAGAGTCTAGCTACTTAGCTGGATAGGATAAGGATCACAACTAATAAAAGCACGCCATATATTTTTTTTGTTGGATAAATAAATTGGACCATATTCAAAATGTGTCCTTACGGAATTGAAGTAGACATAGGGTTATTCTTGGTTTTTTTGGGCACAAAAATTAAGAAATAACCCTAACATGTAACTAATGAACATAATTTTTTAATATCAGATACTTGCATGCTTTCAAATTTGAAGTTTAAAAGAACTTTTGAAGAATTTTTGCTCTTGATTGTCAAATTTTAATTTAAATTGTCCTTATATATTACTCTTTAAAATGAACAAATGAAGAAAAAAATTATCAAAGTTAGTAATATTTTCATAAAATAAGAATGAAAAAGTACTATAGGAAGTAAAAGCTTATTATTCAAGTAATTATTATGGTAGTAAAGGTAAATGAGAATGGTACAAGTTTAGTAACCAAGGAAGTTGGCTAGAGGTCCAGAGTTCAAAACCATACTATTATATTGTGAGAGTTCACATCTATCTTAACGTAAAAAAATCAAACTCTAGATGGAGAAATTTTAAAATTCTTTCTCCGACCTGTGATATTAAATGCTATAGTTAATATGATCCTTATAACTCTAACATCCAAACAAAGAATCGATTTTCGACTTTAACGAATTTATATCCACTCCTACTCCTTTCAGATTATTAAAGGAAGAGTCAAAGTCTCGACCTGTTCCCCTTCCACTTTCGGGCCTAGAGGAGAAAGGGTAGAGACCGATCACTTAAGATGTCTTTTTAAAGCAATTTCATAGTGTGTAAACTTGGAAATGTGGATAGAGTCTAGCTACTTAGCTGGATAGGATAAGGATCACAACTAATAAAAGCACGCCATATATTTTTTTTGTTGGATAAATAAATTGGACCATATTCAGAATGTGTCCTTACGGAATTGAAGTAGACATAGGGTTATTCTTGGTTTTTTTGGGCACAAAAATTAAGAAATAACCCTAACATGTAACTAATGAACATAATTTTTTAATATCAGATACTTGCATGCTTTCAAATTTGAAGTTTAAAAGAACTTTTGAAGAATTTTTGCTCTTGATTGTCAAATTTTAATTTAAATTGTCCTTATATATTACTCTTTAAAATGAACAAATGAAGGGAAAAAAATATCAAAGTTAGTAATATTTTCATAAAATAAGAATGAAAAAGTACTATAGGAAGTAAAAGCTTATTATTCAAGTAATTATTATGGCAATAAAGGTAAATGAGAATGGTACAAGTTTAGTAACCAAGGAAGTTGGCTAGAGGTCCAGAGTTCAAAACCATACTATTATACTGAGAGTTCACATCAATCTTAATGTAAAAAAATCAAACTCCAGATGGAGAAATTTTAAAATTCTTTCTCCGACCTGTGATATTAAATGTTATAGTTAGTATGATCCTTATAACTCTAACATCCAAGCTAAGAATCGATTTTTTATTTTAACGAATTTATATTCACTCCTACTCCTTTCAGATTATTAAAGGAAGAGTCAAAGTCTCGACCTGCCCCCCTTCCACTTTCGGGCCTAGAGGAGAAAGGGTAGAGACCGATCACTTAAGATGTCTTTTTAAAGCAATTTCGTAGTGTGTAAACTTGGAAATGTGGATAGAGTCTAGCTACTTAGCTGGATAGGATGAGGATCACAACTGATAAAAGCACGCCATATATTTTTTTTGTTGGATAAATAAATTGGACCATATTCAGAATGTGTCCTTACGGAATTGAAGTAGACATAGGGTTATTTTTGGTTTTTTTGGGCACAAAAATTAAGAAATAACCCTAACATGTAACTAATGAACATAATTTTTTAATATCAGATACTTGCATGCTTTCAAATTTGAAGTTTAAAAGAACTTTTGAAGAATTTTTGCTCTTGATTGTCAAATTTTAATTTAAATTGTCCTTATATATTACTCTTTAAAATGAACAAATGAAGAAAAAAAATATCAAAGTTAGTAATATTTTCATAAAATAAGAATGAAAAAGTACTATAGGAAGTAAAAGCTTATTATTCAAGTAATTATTATGGTAGTAAAGGTAAATGAGAAGGGTACAAGTTTAGTAACCAAGGAAGTTGGCTAGAGGTCCAGAGTTTAAAATCATACTATTATATTGTGAGAGTTCACATCAATCTTAACGTAAAAAAATCATACTCAAGATGGAGAAATTTTAAAATTCTTTCTCCGACCTGTGATATTAAATGATATAGTTAATATGATCCTTATAACTCTAACATCCAAACTAAGAATCGATTTTCGATTTTAACGAATTTATATCCACTCTTACTCCTTTCAGATTATTAAAGGAAGAGTAAAAGTCTCGACCTGTCCCCTTTCCACTTTCGGGCCTAGAGGAGAAAGGGTAGAGACCGATCACTTAAGATGTCTTTTGAAAGCAATTTCATAGTGTGTAAACTTGGACATGTGGATAGAATCTAGCTACTTAGCTGGATAGGATAAGAATCACAACTGATAAAAGCAGGCCATATATTTTTTTTTTGTTGGATAAATAAATTGGACTATATTCAGAATGTTTCCTTATGGAATTGAAGTAGACATAGGGTTATTCTTGATTTTTTTTTTTGGCACAAAAATTAAGAAATAACCCTAACATGTAAGTAATGAACATAATTTTTTAATATCAGATATTTGCATGCTTTCAAATTTGAAGTTTAAAAGAACTTTTGAAGAATTATTGCTCTTGATTGTCAAGTTTTAATTTAAATTGTCTTTATATATTACTCTTTAAAATGAACAAATGAAGGAAAAAAAATATCAAACTTAGTAATATTTTCATAAAATAAGAATGAAAAAGTACTATAGGAAGTAAAAGCTTATTATTCAAGTAATTATTATGGCAGTAAAGGTAAATCAGAATGGTACAAGTTTAGTAACCAAGGAAGTTGGCTAGAGGTCCAGAGTTCAAAACCATACTATTACACTGAGAGTTCACATCAATCTTAACATAAAAAAATCAAACTCCAGATGGAGAAATTTTAAAATTCTTTCTCCGACTTGTGATATTAAATGCTATAGTTAGTATGATCCTTATAACTCTAACATCCAAGCTAAGAATCGATTTTTGATTTTAACGAATTTATATTCACTCCTACTCCTTTCAGATTATTAAAGGAAGAGTCAAAGTCTCGACCTGTCCCTCTTCCACTTTCGGGCCTAGAGGAGAAAGGGTAGAGACCGATCACTTAAGATGTCTTTTAAAAGCAATTTCATAGTGTGTAAACTTGGAAATGTGGATAGAGTCTAGCTACTTAGCTGGATAGGATAAGGATCACAATTGATAAAAGCAGGCCATATAATTTTTTTGTTGGATAAATAAATTGGACCATATTCAGAATGCGTCCTTATGAAATTGAAGTAGACATGGGGTTATTTTTGGTTTTTTTGGGCACAAAAATTAAGAAATAACCCTAACATGTAAGTAATGAACATAATTTTTTAATATCAGGTATTTGCAAGCTTTCAAATTTGAAGTTTAAAAGAACTTTTGAAGAATTATTGCTCTTGATTGTCAAGTTTTAATTTAAATTGTCCTTATATATTACTCGTTAAAATGAACAAATGAAGAAAAAAAAATATCAAAGTTAGTAATATTTTCATAAAATAAGAATGAAAAAGTACTATAGGAAGTAAAAGCTTATTATTCAAGTAATTATTATGGCAGTAAAGGTAAATGAGAATGGTACAAGTTCGGTTAATATTTCGGGGAGTAAAGGAGACCAATGTATTTGGGCCCCTACCTCTAATGGAGAGTTTTCAGTGAGGAGTGCATATGGCTTAATCATGGAGGAGAATGATTGGAATCAAGTGGAGTGGGCGTCGATGTGGAAGGTACACTCCCCGCCTAACTAAAATACTTTTGTGGTTAGTGTGTTAAGATCGGCTCTTAACGCACACTTAGTGAGTAGCTCGTTCCTTGGCAACTAACCCGTTGTGTGAGGATTGTGGAGAGGGCGGAGGAGAACTCAGACCATGTGGTGTGTTAGTGCTCAGCAGCTAAGGTTGTGTGGGACCTTGTTTTGAGGCCAGCTTTGTTAGACCGTGATTAGGATGGGGATTTTGTTCAGTGGATCTTAATGAACTTGAGGAATACTGATCGGATGCTTTTTGGGATCCCTTGGGCCACTCCGTTCGTCTTCACTTGCTGGATGTTATGGAATTGGCAGAATAAAAAGATTTTTGAGGATAATTTTACTCCTCCAATCAGTCCAAGACAAGAGGTGGTGGCTACTGCTCTTGAATGGTGTAAAACAAATGTGACGAGCAGTACTAAACCCAAAGACAACTTGGTTCTCGCTTGGCAGAAATTAGGTAATGGAGTGGTCAAAATCAACATGGATGGTTCTCGGATGGGGCCTAATGGCCGCATTGCTGCTAGTGGTGTAATCTAGGACAACTTGGAGAATTGTATAATTAGATTTGCCATCAATTTGGGTGTGGGAGAAGTGCTGGAAGCGGAAGTTTTGGGGGCTCTGTCATAGTCTTTTCTTAGCCTGGAATATGGGTCACCGAGACCTGCTAGTGGAGACGGACTCAGTGGTGGCGTTCCACCTGCTATCAACCTCGTTGCGTGAATTGCACCCCATAACAACGCTGCTACATGATTGCAAGGAGCTTATGAACAGGGACTGACATTGCGACTTGCGACATGCGTACCGTGAATGTAACAAAGTGGCAGATATGTTGGCTACTCAAGGGCGTCGGAGCAATTTGGGTGAAGTTGAGCTGAAACCAATTACAGAAAGTGACTCATATTTATTATGAATGTGGATGTGGTAGACAATGCTCCCTCTCCTTTTCATACCCAGATACATTTGTTACATTTTACTTTTAGCAATTAATGTTAGAGATTGGGATTCTGGCCACCCAACACGCCCCGTCACATGTGGCGACTCTTCTAGCCAACACGTGATGATGTGAGCCCATTGTCCCACATCCTCTCTCAACTCAACTCTTTTCTTTTTTTCTCTTCTTCTTTTTTTTTCTTTCGTCATCACTACGCCCCCTATCCGTGTGGGGGCGAGTGAATGGGCGATGTGTGGCACGTGTGACGGTTAAACCATCCACGTGGATTAGCCCGCTCTGATAACATGTTAGAGATCGGGATTCTGGCCATTATATAGACTCGGGAGTTCGGCCCTAAAACCAATTGGTGATAGGGGAAGTTGTCCAAGCCTATATAAGGCACACATTCATTTTCCTCTTTTCCAATGTGAGACATCTCACCCTCATATCCCAACAATTAACACCACTGCAGAAAAAGCCCTACTGATATTATTTTATACAAACAAAGCAAAGCCCTGCTGGGTGGGTGTCATTCAAACAGCCCACCTGCATGTTTCTTTCTTCTCTCACAGACTCACCGGCCCACAGGACGGGCCTTTCCTCCGACTTGGTGGGTGTCAGTGTCTCACTCAATACAATACATACACGGTACACCTACCTAGAAGCTTTTCACCCAACCATCCAAATACTTCATGAATCAAAAATGCTTCCCACCAAATCTTATTACAATTTTCTTTTTTCGTTATCTGTGAAGACAGGTCGAACCTCAATGTATTTACAATTATTTTAGTGACTAAAATTGTATGCAAGTTTTTATGAGTTAGTCAACTAGGAGGAGCGCCTGATACTAATAGATATTGCTTTAAACTGATCATAAGAAATGTAAATCCTTGGAGCCAAATGTAGTCACCAAATTTTCAAGTCACAATCCCATGCAAATTCTTTAACAAACAAAAATCCGGAAAGCAAAATAAAAACCCCTCTCTCGTTGCAAGAAGAGTAGAGTTCTTTGGCACTTTTTTCTTCTTCTTCTTCTTCTTCTTCTTCTTCTTCTTCTTCAATGGATCGTCGTCTACTCTTTGCCTCTATCCTCACACTTCTCACCCTCTCTTTCCTCTCAGGTAACTCTAAATTTAATCTCCTCTCCAACCCATCTCTTAATTTTTCATCATCAACACAACCCACTACCCACTTCTCAATTTTCATTTTTTGTTTTTCTAAATTTTGGTGCATGCAGAAGTGAACTCAGCTTCTTTCAAGCTAGTGAACAAGTGCCGGTACGAAGTATGGCCTGGAGTGCTTTCTGGCGCCAACACTGCTCCGCTTTGGCGCTTTCCCCCACTGGCTTCCTACTTAAGCCCGGAAAGTCCCGGACCATCTCCGTGCCCAAATCTTGGTCGGGTCGGATCTGGGCACGGACCCTCTACACTGAATACTCACCCACCAACTTCTCCTGCGTCACAGCTGATTGCGGCTCCGAAAAAGTGGAATGTGCTGGGGGCGGAGCGAAGCCGCCAGCTACTTTAGCGGAGTTCACGCTCAACAGCGCCGATGGCTTGGATTTTTATGACGTCAGCTTGGTGGACGGGTACAACCTCCCGATACTGATTGTTCCACGTGGAGGTACAAGAGGGGATGCAGCGCTACTGGGTGCCTCGTGGACTTGAACGGGAGGTGCCCTCGGGTAAGAGTGGCAACTTTTGACACGACTCGATACACGATTCGAAACCCGCACGAAATTTATCCGGGTTAACCCGCATGATTAAAATTTCGGGTCATTTTCGAGTCAACCCGTTTATTAAACGGGTGGGTTTCGGGTCAACCTGTTAACTCGTTTAATAAATGGGTAGATTTCGAGTTAATAGGTTAACCCATATATTGGCTTATATATTGACCCATTTAATAAACGTGTCATTACTAACCCATATATCTACCTAAATATTTATTAAATCTTATAATTTAAATAGGTTAAACATGTTAAACTGGTAAAACGGGTCATAAGTTAATTGGGTTTTGAGTATGACCTGTTTATTAAATGGGTTAAACGAGTTACACGGGTCATTAACAGGTCGGGTTCGGGTTGGACGTTCTTGACACGATTATTAAACGGGTCGGATTCGGGTTGGGCATAAATGGGTAAAACAGAATTCATGACAAGACACGAACCCGACACGACACGACCCATTGCCACCCTTACCCTCGGGCACTGAAGGTCCATGATCCTGGAAGGGGGAGCGTGGCGTGTAGGAGCGCGTGTGAGGCGTTTGGGGATCCCCAGTTCTGCTGTAGCGAGGCGTACGCTACACCCAACCCAACACGTGTCAATTGTCGGTGTTCTCGCTGTATTTTAAGCATGCTTGCCCACGCTCGTATAGCTACGCGTACGACGACAAAACCAGCACTTACACGTGCGCCAATTCTGCCCTCTGCCTTATACAAGGTACAATTCAATTACCCTAGCTATCTCCCATATTTTATATACATTGTTTTTTTTACGAGAATTGAATGTGGGAGCTTCTTTCTTTATATTTATTGTTTTTTTACGAGAGTTGAATCTAGGACTTCCGATTTATAGCTTAGCATTCAAAACTATGTGACTCCAACGGTGACATGTTTTGGATGATTAGGAGAAAAGGCGATGCTGTGTATGATTTTGTTTACTAGGAATTATTTAAGGTTTTGAATGTGGTGGGCGGGCCTGTTGAAGGAATGGGGTACATTGCTCAATTATTTGAACCTTTCCATACACCAAGGCTTGCTTAGAGCAAATGGCGCCCTTTTTTGCGGCCCTTGAAATCGGATCAATATGTTATTTGAATGCTACAAAACTTTGAAATATTGAAATAACTAGGATGTGCAAGTGGGGTTGTTTTTTAATGAGCAAAGCTAGCTGGTTGATTAAGAGTTCAGCTATAAGTTTTGTGATTACAATTGAGTCATATAGCATCGACTATATATAATATGGTTTGCTTAGTATCCTTTCTTGTCTGTATTTGATACAATCGAAGCCGGCACAAGGACATCTGTTTGAAAAAAGGAGATTCATTTGTAAAGACTTATGAATTCACAATGTAGGCATGCTTTCTGTATGTTGTTTAATCATTAGTGATTTGGGAATGTTGCATTGGCTGTTCATGGCAAAGATATCAAGATGCATGCCCTTGAGCTCCAAAACCGTTGGACCTGAAAAACAATTCTACTCCATTTGTCATCTGGGATTCATTTTTGTTTCTTGTACTAATTCAACCATGAATGTTTTTCCCTTCTCTCGAACTCATGCTTACTTTGCTCTGTTTTTCTTTCTTTTTTTGGTTTTGATTTTTGTGTAGTTCTTCTGGAAGACTTTGTTCATATGCTTATAGTGTTTTTTGGTCAATGTCCATATGCCTATAGCTACAACTTGCTTCATCGTACTTCAGGGAGGGGCCATTGATATATGCTTATAGACTTTGTTCATATGCTTATAGACTTTGTTCATATGCTTATAGTGTCTTCTGAAAGATATATATGTTGAGCTTGTCATTTGGAGGGGCCATTGATAACTATTCTGTTTTTAGTTGTCAGTTTCCACTTTTTATGCTTGATATATGAGGAAATGACTCGCGGTTATGTTGAGCGCATCATGGTTAACGGTAACACAGTTGAGTATTACTCTTCATGAGCATAATTGTTCGCCTTGTATGGAAATTGCAGTCTAAAGGTATTGGGATTACGAAAAGATGGGGCTGTGCTACCACTGGTTAACAAGACGATGATGTACTTATAAGGCCCAAAATGCAAGCGGTGTTTCCTCAGCTCCAGTTTCCATATGCTCTATGACAGACTAACATTGGCCCTTACATTTCCAGGAAAACGGTATTACAAATTAGCAATCCCGGCTGAAGACCAGGTTCCATCGTCGATAACCAGGTTTCCGCCTATCCAATACCCTATTCGTTAATTGAGAACGGTTATGTGCAAAAGAAAATTGGTGGGAAAATGATGTAGATAAGTGATTCTGTGTAGAAACAGAAGCCTGCAGCTCCAATTGCAGAAACATTTTTGTAATGAAGACCACTAATTTTTTATTTTGCATCTTCAAATCCAGTTTTAAAAATCAGTTTTTTTTTTTTTGACGTATCATCATAGTATATTGAGACTTTTTCTTCTTCGACTTCTGCATTTTTCTTCTTATTCGATCCTTAAGCATTCACACTTAAATTTTAAGGCCGGCCTAAAAGTTTTTGACACACCCAAGCATCTCTTGGGCCTCCTATTGAGTTTAAACAGCCCGCCCCATCCCCTTTATATGAATTTTTCTATTTCCTGCTAATTCCTCCGAGCCTAGGCAACTCTTTTATTAACCAAACTTGTTGTAGCACAACACTCCAAATTGCTCAACAACAAGACAATTACACAATAGCAAGTACTTAAGAATGAACTTCTTGTCTTACTAATTTTGCAAATTGGATCTCAGAACACTTATACTCGTTAAGCCTCACTTCTTTTTACTAGAATATCAATATAATTGTTAGGCAAAATATTTGTTCTATTAACAAGGGAAAGGAACCGACTGTGAGAAACTTTTCCTAAGCAAGAAAACCTTCAGGCAAACTTAGTGCAGAAATAAAGTTGTTCAATGGCAAAGCTTTACCTCTGCCTCCCCCGTCTCATCTTGCTCTCCGATCCGTTCGATCTGGTTCCTCCCAACTCTCATTTTTCCTGTGATCTGCCATACTGAGATAAAATAAGAGTGGGTCAGGGCCATAAATGAGTCAAAGTGATTGACAGTAGTGGGTTCAAATGTTCAATAGTTTTCTGCAATCTTGCAGTTTGGAGCCCGCTGAGATGCTTAACCTGCAAAAACATAATCATCACATGCAAAACATTTACTTGCATCCAGGGCTTCAAAATTACTCAAATAATTGCATGCAATTCTTTCCAGTTACTCAGGAACAATTAGCACATGTGGAATTTTTTGAGGGAATTTTAGGAAAATAAAAAAATATTTAATGTTAAATCTTAATTTAATTTTCGTCACAAAAAATATTTATATATATAACTTTCATGAATAGTGCATAATAGTGAAAGAAAAATGTTAGTAATTGTGCGAAGGACAGAGAATCCGGACACGAACATTGAGCTCATCATCAATCGTTATCTTGCATTCATAGCTTTGCCGGTAGTGGCGGAGACTGGTTGCGACTGGAGGTACTGGCCCCGACCTGTTGTAGCAACAGATAGAATCCGAACACGATCGAGGCGTGTGGCTGTGGTAGCAACTCTTATGGCAGACTAAATTAGTGAAATTGTACTAATGCTCGACTACAGAGATGATGTGGTCGAATTTTCAAAATATATTAACGTCAAAATTCTCAATTTCAAAAAGTAAAGCAGTACACTATGCTGCTGTCAACATAGCATGAAATGAAGAGAGGAGAGAGGTGTAAGGAATCCAATGCTTCTTCATAATTTGCAGTGCACTCCTACTCCTTTCAGATTATTAAAGGAAAAGTCAAAGCTGATAAAAGCAGGCCATATATTTTTTTTATTGGATAAATAAATTGGACCATATTCAGAATGTGTCCTTATGGAATTGAAATAGACATAGGTTATTCTTGGTTTTTTTGGCACAAAAATTAAGAAATAACCCTAACATGTAAGTAATGAACATAATTTTATAATATCAGATTATGGCATGTTTTTAAATTTGAAGTTTAAAAGAACTTTCGAAAAATTATTGCTCTTGATTGTCAAGTTTTAATTTAAATTGTCCTTATATATTACTCTTTAAAATGAACAAATGAAGAAAAAAAAATATCAAAGTTAGTAATATTTTCATAAAATAAGAATGAAAAAGTACTATAGGAAGTAAAAGCTTATTATTCAAGTAATTATTATGGCAGTAAAGGTAAATGAGAATGGTACAATTTTAGTAACCAAGGAAGTTGGCTAGAAGTCCGGAGTTCAAAACCATACTATTATACTGAGAGTTCACATCAATCTTAACGTAAAAAAATCAAACTCCAGATGGAGAAATTTTAAAATTCTTTTTCCGACCTGTGATATTAAATGCTATAGTTAATATGATCCTTATAACTCTAACATCCAAACTAAGAATCGATTTTTAATTTTAACGAATTTATATCCACTCCTACTCCTTTTAGATGAATGAAGGAAGAGCCAAAGCCTCGACCTATCCCCTTCCACTTTCGAGCCTAGAGGAGACAGGGTAGAGACCGATCACTTAAGATGTCTTTTCAAAGCAATTTCATGGTGGTGGGAACTTGGAAATGTGGATACAGTCTAGCTACTTAGCTGGATAGGATGAGGATCACAATCGAAAAAAGCAGGCCATATTTTTTTTCTTTTGTGGATAAATAAATTGGACCATATTCATAATGTCCTTATGGAATTGAAGTAGACATAGGGTTATTCTTGGTTTTCTATGGGCACATAAATTAAGAAATAATCCTAACATGTAAGTAATGAACATAATCTTTTAATATCAGATACTTACATGCTTTCAAATTTGAAGTTTAAAAGAACTTTTGAAGAATTATTGCTCTTGATTGTCGAGCTTTAATTTAAATTGTCCTTATATATTACTCTTTAAAATGAACAAATGAAGAAAAAAATATCAAAGTTAGTAATATTTTCATAAAATAAGAAGGAAAAAGTACTATAGGAAGGAAAAGCTAATTATTCAAGTAATTATTATGACAGTAAAGGTAAATGAGAATGGTGCAAGTTTAGTAACCAAGGAAGTTGGCTAGAGGTCCCGAGTTCAAATCCCACTTGCAACAACACCTGGCTACTTATTAGGGCGTAGGCAAGTTTGTGGAAAGATGATTTGGGATTATACATAATAACCCTCTTGTCAATAATTCGAATCATATTCATGCTCGTCAAATCTTGATTTAAGAGTTCTCCAACGTTTGTAGAGTCTGCATAAGAGACCACAATACCCTTACAAACGTTTTGGGTGTAAAAAAAAAATGGTTCAAGTTTAGTTTGCCCACGTGATAATCATTTTTGGCAAATCTGACTAGAAGGGAACAAGAAGCTAGATGGAGTAGGTCAGAAGTAATTAAATCTTATTATTCGAGTAATTATTATGGCAGCAAAGGTCGATGAGTAGGTACGTGGTTATAAATCGTAATGATATTTGTGGTCACCTTGTATTTAGTTTGGCCACGTGATCATAATTTTTAGGCAAATCTGACTAGAAGGGAATAATACAGTAGATGGTCACCTTGTATACTTGCATATGCATGTTATGTACGTACGTATATACGTAATACGTGCATGCTTAGTATATAAATATGCGACAACTCTTTACCCCATTCTTCACATACAAATCAAATTAACCAAATTATCAAACATGGCCGTCCATAACAAAGCTACCCCTCCTTTCTTGTTCCTTCTTTCCACGCTTTTCCTTACTTTCTCTGTGAATTTCACTCTTGCCGACTCCTCTGAAATTTGTTACAGGAATTTGTTACAGGGCATGGATATTATGTTATGTATATATATATATATATATATATGTTCATCTACCATCCTTTACTTCTATTATCTCCTCCGGGGTGGGTCGTTGGCCTGGGTGGACCCCGGAGTAGTCACGGAGCACCGACTGAGTGGAGTCACCCCCCAGTTGGGTTCCTTACTCTCAGGAAGGCTATGGTTACTATTACCTCGAGTAGGATCAGTGGTCTGCGGACATTGACCTTGACTTTGAGAAGACTCGGATTGAGACCCGGGTAGCACGCGCGTAGCTTTGGATACCGTGACAGGATTGGTTGTGTGACTTATATGTATATACGTATATTTGATTTGATATGTGGTGAGCACAGGTGTGCACAGGATTGAGTAGTGGCTCGTGTATGTTTATGGTTATGGGCTGAGTCCCGTATTGGTTTCTTATGGATTTGGGCAGTGGCCCGTATGGTCGATTTTATGGTGGTCCTTTCGACCTTGGTTTATATTCTGTTTTGGGCTTAGTTCCCACATATGGTTTCCATTTGGTTAAATGGTTTTCGAATGCACGCATGTTTTTTAGTGGAGGGTACAAATGTCTTTTATGAAATATTTTTATAAACTTTTGTTTTGTCCACTCACAGCTTTTAATGTTTTGACTGCCCTTCAGGTTGACATTGGATGTGGACTGTAGCAGAGACCGAGATATCACATGCCTCCTCCGGATCCTGGCGTACTCTGATAGCCCGGGAGGGCAAAGGGCGGAAATATCCCTTGTCTGACACTTCGTGTCAGACGGGAGCAGGGTCATCCCGCACTAATCCCGGGGGGGATTGGGATGGGTCCTGTCAAATAGAGTATTTCACATGTTGGAAACTTCTCTAAAAAGTGGGCCACGCGCCCGCACGGGCCGGCAGAAGCCCCTGTGCTTGGGAGCCACGCGCCGCACTATAGACCGTCTTCAACCTCGCGACTGAACCGGTCCGGTCGGTTCACTACCATCCTGTCCAGCTGGACCGACGTGACCGATCCAGGGCCCTATCCTCCTATTTTTTTCGTCCTTTTTCTTCCTTCTTTCCTCTAATCTTCCTAAATCTATCCTATGAATCATTTTATGAATTCAAAACATGGAAAACAATCCAAAAATCCATGGGTTCGATAACCCATTTAATCCCAAAACTTCCATTCCATGTTCAGGGCATAACCAAGGGCCCAAACTCAAACCTAAGGGTCCCAATAGATCCCTAGGGTCCCTAAAAACAGATTGGGAGGATTGGTTTGGCCTAACTTGGTCGAAAATGAAATTCGGTGGGTAGCCACCGAATTCTCTCCGGCCGCCGTTCCCGGATTTCTCAGCTGTCCTCAGCCTCCAAAACCACCTCCTAGACCTCCTACCAATCCCCTAAACCCATCCTAACCAACATCTAAGCTCCCTAACGTCCAAAACCCAAAATTGAAATTTCAAAATATAAAGGGTCACGGTTTTTACCTTTTCCCTGGGCCAACGCCGCTGCCCACTGTGGTCATGCCTTCACCCAACCACCATCACATCCTCACGGCCCTCAGTCACTCTCTGTTTCACTCTCAGATCGAACCAGATGAGGGAAGGGAAAGGGATTTGGGGTCGTGCTTTGGAGGGTTTGGGTTTGGTGGGAAATGGAACAGGGAAGGGAGAATCAGATGCATGAAGGAAAAGGAAGGGGCAATGGATGGGTGACACTTGCCACTCATCCATTGGGCCACTTCAAAAGATCTGGGCCCACATAAGACAAAAGCTTCTCGTTTCATAAAACGTGCAATAGTGACCCGAAATTTCCGTGAAATAGTAGAGACGGACATGAATATCCTTTTCACTTAAGATGTCTTTTCAAAGCAATTTCATGGTGTGTGAACTTGGAAATGTGGATACACTTTAGCTACTTAGTTGGATAGGATGAGGATCACAATTGATAAAAGCAGGCCATATTTTTTTTTCTTTTTTTGGATAAATAAATTGGACAATATTCATAATGTCCTTATGGAATTGAAGTAAACATAGGGTTATTCTTGGTTTTTTATGGGCACAAAAACTAAGAAATAATCCTAACATGTAAGTAATGAACATAATCTTTTAATATCCGATACTTACATGCTTTCAAATTTGAAGTTTAAAAGAATTTTTGAAGAATTATTACTCTTGATTGTCGAGCTTTAATTTAAATTGTCCTTATATATTATTCTTTAAAATGAACAAATGAAGAAAAAAATATATCAAAGTTAGTAATATTTTCATAAAATAAGAAGGAAAAAGTACTATAGGAAGTAAAAGCTTATTATTCAAGTAATTATTATGGCAATAAAGGTAAATGAGAATGTTACAAGTTTAGTAACCAAGGAAGTTGGCTAGAGGTCCCGAGTTCAAATCCCACTTGCAACAACACCTGGCTACTTATTAGGGCGTAGGTAAGTTTGTGGAAAGATTATTTGAGATTATACATAATAACCCTCTTGTCAATAATTCGAATCATATTCATGCTTGTCAAATCTTGATTTAAGAGTTCTCCAATATTTGTAAAGTGCATAGGAGACCACAGTACCCTTACAAACGTTTTGGGTGTAAAAAAAAAATGGTTCAAGTTTAGTTTGCCCACGTGATAATCATTTTTGGCAAATCTGACTAGAAGGGAACAAGAAGCTAGATGGAGTAGGTCAGAAGTAATTAATTCTTATTATTCGAGTAATTATTATGGCAGCAAAGGTCGATGAGTAGGTACGTGGTTATAAATCGTAATGATATTTGTGGTCACCTTGTATTTAGTTTGGCCACGTGATCATAATTTTTAGGCAAATCTGACTAGAAGGGAATAATACAGTAGATGGTCACCTTGTATACTTGCATATGCATGTTATGTACGTACGTATATACGTAATACGTGCATGCTTAGTCTATAAATATGCGACAACTCTTTACCCCATTCTTCACATACAAATCAAATTAACCAAATTATCAAACATGGCCGTCCATAACAAAGCTACCCCTCCTTTCTTGTTCCTTCTTTCCACGCTTTTCCTTACTTTCTCTGTGAATTTCACTCTTGCCGACTCCTCTGAAATTTGTTACAGTGCTTGCCGTCTAGCCGGTTCTCCACGTTCAATTTGCGAAAAACTTTGCGATTATCATAAACCATCTGGAGCTTCGGAAGTGGATTTCACTCTTGCCGACTCCTCTGAAATTTGTTACAGGGCTTGCTGTCTAGCCGGTGTTGTTCCACGTCCAGCTTGCGCAAATGCTTGCCATTATCATAAACCATCTGGAGCTTCGGAAGTGGAAACTGAGGTGAACCAACCCTCGCTTGAGTCTTTCACTGTTCCCAACGACATGGCCGAGACTTGTTACAATGTTTGTCGCTTTGGAGGTAATACTCTGCGACTCTGTGAAACACTTTGTCAATATCATGAACCTCGAGTTTCAGCAAGTGTTTCATTATCAAATGTAGCAAATGAAGAAAAGAAGCCGGAGGTCATATGAAAAGTACAATGCCAACTAGGCAGTAGTAATAATAATAATAATAATAATGTATTGAAGTTTGTGGGTATCGTAATTGGTAAATCCTCGGAGACAAAACTCCTCCTACTCCTCCTACTACGGACACACCTAGAGGTTTAAATGTTCTATCGAAATAAAATATATTGATTATGTTTTACTGTGTACCCTTTTCGTACGATATGAATGCATCTGCATGCATTCTGTATGATATAACAATAAGAATGCATTAGTCTTGTTTATGTACCCTGTATGATATAACAATAAGAATGCATTAGTCTTGTTTCAGTACACTGTATGATATAACAATAAGAATGCATTAGTTTTGGTTGAAATTTGGATTTTGGATTTTGAACGTTTGGGGTTGTTCTTAACGCTTGGGTTGTGTTTATTGGGTCCATGCGAGTGCATGGTGTTGACACCATATCGACCGACCACCCTAGCACAGGTCCCACCAGGACAGGAAGGCCGCCGACCGATCGCCTGATCGGCACCCTCACGACCCACGGTCCGCCGATCGGCACCATACTGCAGACCCGCCATTCGGCATCTGACAGTGAACAGACAACAGCTGGCTGCGACAGTCACCTAACCAACTCTGCCACACCAATTCCCTGACGGAGGCAGGTTGGGACTCCAGCTGGCGCCTCCTCCGGATGTCCAGGGCTTGTCAGGCGGCTCTCAGCCACAAAGCACCACCTGCTCCCGTAACAGTAGCCCACCTACCGCAGTTATGGCTACTATAAATACCCCGAAACCCTTCACAAAGGTAAGACACTCGGAACCGATCCAGAGCACTGTATTTACTTGCCGCTCGGCATTCAGATACTAACTTAGGCATCGGAGCCCCTTTGGCCGACACCACACCGGTGTCTAGTTTTGCAGGATCCCTGCCGAATCACAACGCCCCCGGCGGGCCCGTGACACCACGCGGCTGGTCCTAGAACCCCCAGCGGGTCTCATCGAGTTGGTCATTTCAGGATCAAACACATGGGGATAAAAAAAGAAGAGGAAGGACGGCTGGACAGCTCAGGCAGGAAGCTTGAAGTTGGCAGTGCGGGTTCATGATCGAACAGGTAAATTCTAGCCCGTTTGTCATGATTTTGAGGTTGTAGGATTGTTTCTGGGTGGTAGAGACGAGGCTAGGGGTCCAAAAATGGTGGGAAATGGTGGTCGGAGGAGTGAAAATTAGTCGGGTCAAGTCGCAGGTCCAGTTGACTCGGTTGGAGGGGTCTGGGTCGACCCGTGGAGAGGTCGACAATGATGACGTCAGCAGTCAACGTTGACTTTTACCAGCATTGAGTAGGAACTTTGACTCGAGCGTGGGGGCGCATGGGCATGAATTTCGAGTTGGGACGGGTCTTGTTAGATAGATTTCGATGATCTGAATCCAATGGTGGGGATTTCAGGTCAATCGAAGATCGTTAGGTTGGTCAAATTGTGGGTTTTAGCCTGATGCTTGTCCGAGATACGTTGACTTTTTCGGGAGTTTTGAGGGTTCTTGATTAGGACTTGTCTAGGTTGGTTGGTATCGGAGACTAGAGACTCATCGAAGGAGCCTTAAATCGATTGGATTCACTAGGCTCTCGTTGTCACGCCCCGGACGTTCTGGAAATGTAATATTATTAAATATTGAATAAAATGACGTTTTTACCCCTGTGTTTGTGTGGTCGATTTGTTGACTTTTGATTTGGAGGTCGAACGGACGTTGAGTGATGACCGTGATGTAGTTCGGGATGTCACGAGTTCATAGACAGGTGGCACGTCCGATTCGGACGCTCGGAGTGAAAGTTATGATGTTCGGAAGTTCAGGGGCATTATCGTAATTTGGGCGTTATAAGGGGAAAAAGTTGACTTTTTGTTTGACAATTGATATCCATTTGACTCGAAGACCGTTATGTTCATCTCGACGCCCCGAGTACAACGACAGGCGGCACGCTTGAAACGGACGTCGGACGACCGAGTTACGGGTCACGGAAGTTGGAGGGCAGTTTGGTAATTTTTGCCCTGGGGGCATTTTGGTAATTTCCACACGGGGTACTGTTCACCACCGTGGAAAACAGAGCAGCGGCCGTGGGTTTGTGCGTTCAATTGTTTATGGCTTTAGTGGATTGTTCAAACGTTTTGTTTATGTAGTTTTAGGCAGTGGAAACAGGATTGAGTGACCTTGGTGCACGTTTGGGCAGAGCTCAGAGCACGGGAGAGTGAGGAATGGCCGTGGTCTCTGTGCTTGCGGGAAACCGTTTTCAGAGACTTCAGAGTGTCTCCCACGAGTTGCTGGCCGTTTGAATCGATTACTCTGATTGCTGTTGGACTTAGGGACTCATTTGCGTCCTTTCTGCGGTGGAAAAACTGAGAGAGATTGAGAGAACCAGTGTTGAACCATTTCGGGTTTCTGGGGGGGGGAAATCGCTGAGTTCAAATTCTGAGGGTCGAAGGATCAAACCAAACACACGGTGAGACTTCTGGGAGTGTTAGGATCACTACGGTGCAAGAACTGAAGGGATTGGAGCCTGTTTCGCCCAGGAACCTGAGCTACGGTTGAGAGTTGAACCAGTTGGAGGGAAAAACTGAATTCGATTTCTGAGGTTTGTTGATCGAAACCAGGGGCCATTCTAGTCTTCTGGGAGCAAAAGGAAACCAACCACGTCAAATTCGAAGGACGACATTCACGAATTGGCCAAGAACGGAGTACCCTGGTTCTGAGTATTTTCGAGCTTGAGGACGACGACTTCCAGGTAACGGCAAGATCAATTGACAGTACCATTGTGTTCGTATGAATCCCCTTAACCTACTGGTGAAAATAATTTGAGATTGGGGTTAGTTTGGGTGAGTTCCAGAATGTCGATTTGTTCGACTGTTCGAGTTTGAGTTGGGTCGTTTGGGTACTAGTCGAGGTTAACCTTCATTGCAGACCTAAAATTAAAGGATTAGGGAAGATAATAGGAACAAAAACGAGAGGAATTGATTGAGAATTGGGCTTGAACTGGTCGGGTTGAGTCGCGGGTATTAGACCCGTTTATCAGTTGATTCGGGTAAGGACGAAGGTACTGTAGCTTGGCGTGTGGCTTTCACGCGCAGCCACTTTGGGCGGCGCGTGACGGCGCGTGTGACGTCAACTCCGATCACGGTCAACATGAGAATTAATCCTTACAGTTTAAATAACATTTTATCTTTAGAGTTCGAATCGATCGGGAGTCATTCGGGATAATTTCGGGAGTCCGGAAGATTAAGTCTTTAAGTTTATTTTTGCCGAAAAATCCGGAAAAATTAGGAAAAATCCTACGAGTTATTTTGGGATGTTTGTAACCCTTCTTGTACGTTTCACAGGCCCGGACACTTCCGAAGCTACGGAGGAGCACGCGGGACGCGATTGACGTGTCCTAAGACTGTGAGTGGACTCTTTGATTTTTAAATTGGGCATGCATGACTATTTTGCTTATTTATCTCATGGTTTTACATATGATTTTACGATGGTGAGATGATATATCGGTTTTACTTGTTTTCACGTTTTTCGAGATAATTATCGTATTTCACGCATTTCGAGATTTCGGTTTTTGCCTATGCATGCGTGATAATTTTTGATGAAGTGTCTGGTTATGAATATGCATGTTTCGGATTTATGACGTTGATCATATTGTGAAGAAATTTTCTGTTAATTGCATGTGTTGGAATTTACATGTGAATCCGGGCATGAGTCCTGTTACGATGAGAAATGTTTTTGGAATAACGTTGGAAAAAGATTTGTGATGAATCCTGATTTAATATGTTTAAAAACGGTTTTGGGTTTAAAGACCCGGTTGATGGTTGGATCTGGTTTTGGGTTTAAAGACCCGGTATGTTGATTTTGGGGGCGGGCCCGAAAATGGAGTTTAAAGACTCGTGAGTTTAAAGACTCGATTATTATGATACCCCCGAGGCCTACTAATCGTGTTTTGAGTTTAAAGACTCGTTGATATCCCGGGAAGGCCTAATGTTGAGTTTAAAGACTCGGATGGATCCAACGGCATAATCATGATTATTGATTTATGTTTCACTTGATTTGTGCAAATAATGTTTCAAAATGACGGTTTCTGGAATTCTGGTATTATTATATGGTTTTACATGAGTTATGACGATCCCTGTAACGTTTTCCTTGTGTTCGGAAAAAGAGTTTTCAAAAGTTTAATACACAATTTTGAATATTTGGTTATGCATGCGGATTACAAAACTGGAGGGCGAACCCGATTTCGGAAAAACTGTTTTTCCTGTTAAACTTATGTTTCGGTCCACTCACACCTTGTTGTTTTAAATTCCCTCCAGGTCGTGGAACAAGCGTGGGGGCAAGCGCCGAGGCAGAGGCGGAGGCATAAAGTTTTTCCGTTGCGGAGTAGTTAGTTCACAGAGTAGGACTTGTTTCTTTAACTCGTTTTGTAATATTGCTCTGTGAAACTGTGGACTTGACGTCCAGTCGGATGTATTTGTTTAATCTCCCTGGTCTGACAATGGGTGTGTTGTAATTTTAACTAGTTTCCGGTCTTTTTGATTCGATTGTCAGACGGGAGCAGGATGCTTCCCGATTATCGAGGCGATAATCGGGGTGGGTCCTGTCACTCGTTACCCAAGTGGCCCCATTTTTTGTCATCTCGTCCGAAAGTGTTTAAACATACAGATTCAATAAAACCCAGAATTTGGGATCAGAATTTTTTGCAGATTGGGTTTAGGATTTGTTCAAATCCAAATTGTCACCAACTCAGATTGGGATTAAAGATTTGTTCAAATCCAGATGGTGGAGAAAATCTAGATTTACTATTCATCATCTTATTCCCTAAGTACTGATAACGTCGGTACTAATAAGTCATAACGATTGAAATAACGGAAATAACAAAATGAGTATTCTGATTGTATATTGGAACAATTTAGTATTATGGGAATAAAGTAGATCTAATAACCGATTCCGAAAATATTTTAAATAATAGGCCTAAAATTTATATCTGAACACCTCAGAAATTTGTGAAAAAATAACACACCATGGATTGATGGAAACAATGGCATGGTGTCAATTTTTAGGGAAGAGAAAATAGGACCTACCCAAAAGTTAAGCACTAAATCAAGTCACTACGTTCACTATATTCAGTCAATTGATAAGGATATTACAAGTTGAAGTACAAAACTGGCATTTATTATTACAGTCTAATCGATACAAACTCAAATTGGAGAAATTATTTGAGATATCGTATATAAATGTTCTGTTCGTCGATGTTTATTTAAAATAAAACAGAACTAACCATTTATAATCTATGCAGCTAGAGAAGGCAGCAACCGATCGATTCAGTCAACTCCAAATTTCATGGAGTGGTAATGCCTGTGAAAAAATTATGAACATAAAATCATTTTCCTAATTACCTCAAAATATATAGTATGTTAATTGAAAAAAAAAAAAGATATTTGAACACATTAATTTGATCATATTTAGTGATTATATTAATTTGACATTCGATTAGTATTTTAATATAAATACAAAGTAATTTAATTTATTGAAATAACATATTTATCGATTGTTATATTCATATGATGATTGAATATAGTCAATTTAACGTGTCTAAATAATATTATTCTAATCGAAAATAACTACAAGAAATTAAGGGGCGGCATGACAACCAACAGTGCTTACTCCCGCATTTGAAATGCCGAGGTACCCTTCTACCGCAGCCTTCAATGAGGCGGACGGCACGGTGGATATTGCCAATAGTGGCGGCGACCTTGGGTGTGATGACGGGGCATATGCATGAAAAATGGCTCACCCTTGCCCGCTGGCAACACTCTCGGCTTGGATTGCTTCCAAACACAACCGGCATGCAAGCAGTTACCGCAGCCGCCTTCTCCTGGTGACATTGAGCGGCAGTTGGTGCAGCGCCGCCCGTTTTCGCTTCCCACATGGCGACGATGACCACGGCCAATAAGAGCCCGAGAACCGGCAACTTTCCCTTCATACTGTATTGTATGTAACTCTCTTCAGTTTTCTCATCAAGCTAGCTTAGATGGCTTGGTTTTATAGACAAGTTCGTGCTACTCCAATTATTGTTACTTCCAAATATCCTTTTGGTTTTCTCCCACGACTAGTAAAAACAAGACTGCCGACTAATCGGTCCAATCTCTTGTGTGTGGGGCTGTAAAACGATAGTACTGAAGAATACAAAAATTTCAACCACTAGGCTGGTCTAGTCAATGATTCCAGTATTAGTCTAATTTGCTCTAAAGATTTGGTGTTTGAATCTAACTGACATCCCTTATCAGGACCTGTCCAAAAAATTCGAAAATGATAAAAATGTCCCTATTGAATTTTATATATTTTAATGTAATATATGTATAAATATATTATAATATATCTTAATTAAAGATTTCTATATAATTATAGTTAATTATATATTTTGGGATTCACATTCAATTTGAAAATACAATTTTAGACTTCCTAATGCACATATATATCATTATCATATATGATTCGTAGAAATCAAACTGATATTTTAATATAAAAGTACATAGTTCGTCTATTTTTTTTTAATTTTCAAAATTTTGACTCATGTTTATTTTGTTCTAAAAAATTAATCATAATTTATTTTGGACATGCAACGATTACAAATTAAAAATCTTTCGAAGACAACTGTATATGGTTGGAGTAAATTAGTAGCATGATATGGATTTTTTTTTTTTTTACAATTTGATTAATTTGACATATATTATGATAAATTGAATTACATAAATTTTTTAAGTATTTAAAAAAGGCCACCGCTCAGATGAATTCATGGCTACGTCACTGCCTCTAGTCTTTATTTACATACACACAACAAACAAAATTATACTTCTTCGATTTTAATACAATATTCTTCAAACTAAATTTAAATATCTTTCATAAAATTAAAAAAAAATTAATTTTTTTAGTTAAATATAAATATTTTAGGCTCTCCTAATTGATTAGTTCAGGACAGTCACCCTTGTGGCCCTAAGCTATGCCCGACCCTGTCCTTATCACTTGATATCGACCTTATATATATTAGTGTTGAATTCCCCATCAGTTAGTATATAATAAAACTTAATAAGAAAATTTTAATGCCCCTATCATTTTTCATGAATGAACATGTTTTGTTTATTTGATTTTACTTGTTGTATCCTAAATTATTGACCATGTATTATTGCCATTGATACTTGGTACCCGGGCCTTGAATAATTGAATATGATGTGCGTGACATGTAATGTTTCACCAACCTAGTAGGCTTAGTAGTAAGCAGCTGGTACTTGCTGCTTTACAGACATGATAGTGCCAGTCATCTTATCGACGACTCTATGCAATTAGAAATCATTAAAATATTTTTAGGCTTATTATTTAATTTTAGTGCCAGTCATCTTATTAACACACATGCAACGGTAGAAGATGATGAATAGTGAATATGGTTGATCATCTTCCTTCTTTATTTAATAAAATCCAATCCTAAATACTAATTTCAATTTAGGTTTAATGGCAACCTAAATTTTTCAAATCTTCAATTTACCGACCAATCTCAAATCTCAAATCTGCAAAAAAAAAAACAAAAACAAAAATGAAGAACATTCAACAACCCAATCCTTGCTCTTGTTGTTGATCGCGCTGTGTCGTTGGTATTGTTGAATGTTCGCCGATTACTAGGAGATTCTTCAAGTTGACCGAAACGCGAAGGACGATGACTTGAAGAAAGCCGCGGACGCCAAACTCGGGCAAATCTCCCAAGCCTATCAGGTATGCAATTATTAATTTTACTTGGAACTAATATCTCAGACTTTCAAATTGATATATGTTAGTTGATTTTTTTTTATTAAATGTTGAGCAGGTTTTGAGTGATCCACGAAAGCGAGCTCTATACAAGCAGCACGGCGAAGAGGGTTTGAAGAGAGGGCCATCACCGCGTCCTGTGTCGCCCGGGTTGGGCGGCCAGATTGACCGGAGCATGGACCAAATATTCTCGAAGATGTTCGGGTCTGCGTGTGGTTGGACAAGAGCTGGCGGGTCTCAGACTCAGACCCAGGAAGATATATTCTCGCAATTTTTCGAAGGGGAACTCGAATCAGGGGATGACGGGTCTCGGGGGGGCGGGTTTAAACCAAAAGATGTATTCTCGGAATTTTTTGGACGAGTGGAAAAGATGAAGGGAAGGGCTTCTCTGGAAATGGTCGGCCAAGGGAAGCTCCAGAGATTGTGAAGACATTGCCTTGTAGTTTGGAGGAATTGTGTAAAGGCACATAGACTTGAAGCCCGAGAACTTTTTGTTCTCCAACAAGAAAGAGCATCCGCCGCTTAAATGTTCTTCATTTTTGTTGAATGTTCAGGAGGATTAATTCCATATTCATTATTCATGTTCTTCTTTCTTTCTTTTTTGCCTTAATTTTAATATTTTTTGAAAAATAATTAAACAATTAATAAGGGACTGATGCATAAATAATAGTAACGTTGTTACTAACTTGACTAACGGAATGGAGCAACGGTATTAACTGAAGTGTAATTGTGGTAGTATATTAGTACTAAATTCGTTTCGAAGAGCAAATTGATACTTAATGTCTTATTAGGGGAGCAAAGTGAGTAATAAGCCTATTTTTTTATGTCAATGTTTTGTATTATCCAATTTAAAATTAATTTTTTCTTATAATCTAAATTTAAATATATGCATGTACTAATTCAGTGGCGTAATTAGAAACTTAAATTAGAAGATACACTTTATATAAATATTCACTTGGAGCACTTTTTGGCCTAAAAGAAAGAGTATTTTTAACCCATTCTAATTTAAGAAGTTAATATTAATTAATTAGAGAGACACTTATAATAATAATAATAATAATATTGCTGAAAAAGAAAAACTCACAAAATGAAAATAATAATCATATATACCGATAATTAAGAGAATTTTATGGGCATAGTATTTTGTCTTTACGTCAAATGAAATAGAATGTACATAGTTTTTGAGTGAAACATATTCGACAATAACATATTGATAACCCTTATTTGTAGAGGTGAGCATAAAATAGTTAAAATTATTAATCAATTTGCTCTAAACTGTTATTTATCCAACATGTTAAGTTTGATCGGATAAAAATTAAACAGTTTGAGAATTCAAACTACTCTGTTAATAATATATAGTTTATTACTTTCAAATTTTCATTTTGAAAACCCGTTAAATCTAAATCAAACCGTCAAAGAATATATTAATTTTCAAATCTACCATTTATCCTTACATATATGAATACAACCTAGTTTTTTTTTTTTGGCGTTGTCCTTTATTACCAAATGTCGTTGGTTGTTGCTCGATGGCTTTTAGTAAATGTCGTTAGTTGTTGCTTGATAGCTTTCATTTGATTGTTTGTTTGCACCATGAATGTATGAAACTTTAAAAAAAAAAGTTTTAAATTGGATGTGCTAAACCTTTCTTATGCTTTAGTTTTAACATTTTGGTTGGAATATATGAATAAAGGAGCTTTACGATTGTGCACCTATGGTCCCTATGGATGAAGGAAACTTATTTGAATACAAGATGTACCTATAGTACGTTCAACTTTGAATACAAGATGTACCTATAGTACCCAAGGTATGGGTAGTTCTAACTTCGGTGTATGTCCTTTCTATGAATTATTATTTAATTTTTTTTTGAGAGAATTCTTTTACACTGCCGGAACCATACGGGACAGAAAACCCCAGATGGCAAGGAGCCCTTTCTATGAATTATTATTTACATAAGATGTACCTATAGTACGTTCAACTTTGAATACAAGATTTCTTGTTCCCGGTTTAGATTAGATATGCACTCATATAATAGGATTATCTTCATAAATTCAATTACATATAGATTACTGTCGTACTACAGAAAATAACTTTAGTATTCCGTTTTGGATGCTTAAATTTTGTCACATCTCTAATTGGAGCAGTATCAATTGATTTTTGTCCCAGATGATTCGTTGATTTCTGTAAGTTATCTGTCTGGTTCAGTAGTTATCTACTTGGCCTTGAAGCTAAGGTCTTTGATGTCTGTTTTAACTGTTAAGTGATAGGAGACCTGATTCTTTCTTCTTCCATTGGCTATACAATTGTAGGTTTGTTCTGGTTGGGGACTCAGTTCTTTACTTTGATTTTTTGGGCTGGTTTGTTAATGAATTCTCAGGCAAGTCAGCAGGTTCTATTTGACAAAGAAAAGGAAGTGAGTTAGACATAAAGAGAAGAAACTAGGACAGAAAAAGAAATAACTTAGATAAGGGTATAGCAGAGCAGAGGCTGAAGGTATTGAGCGATGTCCTTCCTCAACCCGTGAATCAATAACGAGTAAGGAATTTTTCAAGCTTGCAGGGTTCTGGAAATGCAAATTTCTGCTATGCCCTACTGCAATTACTTGTACTTGTTTTCAGGTATGTGAGCTCTTATCACTTATTCTTTTTCCATTATTACTTTGACACTTGTGTGAACTGGCCTTGTTAGCATGATCATTTCTATGCGTTTGAATTTGGCCATTTTGCCTAATTTTGGGCATTTTTTCTTTCCTGTTATTATTTCCCTATCATCTAAACATTCACCACATTGTCAAGTTACAAGCTTCTCCTTACGACTTTTTTACTTTTCTGCCTTTTCTTGTCAAATTCACCTAGATTCTTGCCATTCAAAGGAAATGGTCACTCTAATAATAAGTATTAGTCCCTAGTAACATATTTTTTTTTTCCCGATAGTAGATTTGTTTATTGTTGTAATATTACACATGGTTTTCCAAAAGGTCCCTTTTAGTTAAAAAATACGTTCAATTAGTTTGATTAAAATTTAAAATCAAAGTATTAAAATTCTAAAAGTTAATTCCACCCAATAAAAGATCCGATACTTTTTAGAAACACATGTTTTCATTTCATTAGGCAATTTTCAGTTCGCACGTTTTATGTTTCATTCTTACTGATAATATATGATTTTACTCTAATTACTCTCCTTACGATCACGAATGATTTTTCAAATAGGGTTTGTAATTGGAACTGTTTTCTGTTTTGGTCTTTTTTCTTTTTTCCCTTTTCCTCACAAGTAACAACACTCTTCATACTTGGTCTCCAAGCAACTTTGCTATTTAAGTCTCGCTTCCTTCTTCTTTTTGGACAAAGCCAAGATATATTAGGAATCTGAGAGGGTTTCTACTCTCAATTTTCTCCTTCTTTCTTCATCTTGTTGCTCGATCGACAGTCAGTACCCAAAGCCCAAGATTTTTATCTTAATTTTGATTTCCTCTTGCTCAATTCGATAACTAGAGTTAGGGTTTCCAGTTTTTGATTTTGGGGAAACTTAGGATTTTAATGGGTTTTAATAGATTTTAAATGATTTAGAATTATAATGGATTTTATATAATTTCACCTTATTTTATATGATTTCACTCAAATCATTTCAAATTTTAATAGATTTTGTAATAAATTTATATAGATTTTGAAGTGTTTCTATGGATTTTATAAATATAAACCATGTCCAACAGGATCAGATGTGCACATTCCCCATTTCTCATCTCCCCATCACCATTCGGTGATGACAGCTACATACTACAAAGTATCAGACATGATTTCTTTTAATAGACAAAATTTTGTACAAAAACAAACCGTAGTCACACTCTTCCAAACAAAATTAGCTTAATAAAACGTTTATCATCAGAATTATCATAAAAAAAAAACAAAAACAAAAACCAAAATACATTAAAGTAACCAGTCAAAGTTATGAAAAATTATGAAAGTAACTGCAAATAGAATGTTCAATCCAATAAACCAAGGGAAAGGGAGGAAATAACATAAAGAGAGGTAAGAATGAAGTTGATGACGAGAAGCGTGAGCTTGTTATAAGTCAAACTTGGATTGTCAATTGGCTCTTTATGGTTTTGTATTTCCAGACGGGGATTTGGTCTTGTTCCATGTAACATATGTTATTAATATATCTTGTTATGTTGTCTTCTCTTTTGAATAACTGTTTCCATGAAGAAAAAAAAAATTGACAATGGTGGTGGTGCTGCTTCTATTACGGAGAGTGGTGGTGGTGCCGCTTTAGTTGGGATGAGGAAGGGGGACAATGTAAAAATGTTTTGAGAAGGAAGATTTTTTTTTCCTTTCAAATCCAATGAAATATTAGGTGAGGTGTGATGATTTTGATGGTGGAGTAATATGTGTATTTTTCCTTAGCAAATCTATCAAAATCCACCATTTTAAAAAATCATAAGAAATCATCCAACTTTTGAATACACCTATATTTGTAAATTGTATTTTACAATCTTAACCTAGATTTTAAAGAATTTTAAAACAATCTATTAAAATATAAATTGAATACACCTTGATTTGTATAAAACCTATTAAAATCTTAATTGAATACGTCTGGATTTGAAAACCCTCTAAAATCATTTAAAAACCAAAATTGAATACACCCCCCTTAGGGTTTCTAGTTTTTATTTCGGGGAAAGCTAGGGTTTCCAGTTTCTCATTCCGGTTGATTTCTGGGAAATTGAGAGTGAAAATTGAGAGAAACACAATGGGCAGTGGACAGTGGTATTTCACGATATTGGAGATTCAAAAGGAATCTCCTTCTCGGAGAGATGGGATCATCCTGAAGGAGGAGTCTAGAGTGCGACAATCGCATTGCTTTTTTCTCAGGGAATTGGGGGCAAAGCTTTAGTTGCCTGCTCACACGGTGTCGCATGCGATCTTGTTGTGTCACCACTGACCAGTTCTTCATACGGCAGTCTCATGCCAAGAATGATTGGCAGATCGTCGCTAATTCGAGTATGCTTGTTGCCTGCAAATTTCAAGAGACTCTGAAGCCTTTGAACGATATCGTCTTTATGGGATATGAGGTTGCCTAGAAATCGGACCCTTCGGCCTTGCAGAGGATCAAACACGGAGAGTTCTTCAGAAAGAAAAGGGAGTTGGTCTTGCATGGTGAGATAATCGTGCTGCAAACAATTGGTTTTGACTGCGATCGCATCAAGCTTCCTTACACTGCACTCCTTGCGGGTCTAAAGTGCTTCAACATCTGGCTTTCCTCGGACATTGGGAAGTTGGCTTGCTGTCTGGTTGACGAGTTTGTTCGGTCAACACTGAGCTTGGAGTTCAAGCCCAATATCCTTGCAGCAGGTTCATTGGCCATTGCTGCTGAACTGTTTCATGTTAAACAGTCGAAACTCCTAAATGGAAAATATCTGTGGTACGAGTTTGAAACTGATCGGAGACACTTTCACGAATTTATTGAAAGGATGCATTGCATGATCGTGAGGGCAGACGGAAACCCAGTTTTCCTGCCTCCGACTCCACCTCCGCCTGCGCCTGCCAATGAGAAGATAAAACCTGTGGACCTCCACACTGAGAGCAGAGTCAACGGAGGAAGAAAAAGAGGTGAATCTGTCGATGATCAGAAGTCAAGATACAAGAGCGTTCGTGTCCATGATCATCGCTACGAAAGCTATCGGTTTCGGGAGGCAGATTTGACTTGGAGCAAATCAGATGCATTGAGAGGAGGAGTTGTGATCATTACGGGAGAGATACACAAGCTGCTTGGAAGAAACAGAGGATGGTCTTCTGATCTGATGGATAAATTCATATATTGTTTGACACGTTCCTGCTTGTAATTATGTATCTACACTCTTGGAATTCAGTAAATCAATGGTGAGCCATATTACAACGATATTTACAGTTTTCAATTATATTTATTTTTCTTCTGCTCTTCTGCATCAAGTACCAACGTTCATATTTAACTTCTCAAATATAGATGTTCAGTTGTGGATATAGTACAACAAATGATAATGGAGGATCTGCTATGAATGGATATTCCTAGCCCTCTGACGATTGGCAAAGAAATTACAACTAGAACGTACTAGAGGGAAAAAAAAAAGCCAAGAAATTACAACCAGAACGTACAAGAGGAACGTTGTTCGGTTGTGGATATAGTACAACAAATGGTAATGAAGGATCAGCTATAAATGGATATTCCTAGCCCTCTGTCGATTGACAAAGAAAGTACAACTAGAACGTACTAGAGGAAAAAAAAAAAAAGTTTGTTTCAACAAAAATGCTCTCATTGAGAGTTGAACTCAAGACCTCCCGCTTACTAAACGGGTGCTCTAACCAACTGAGCTATGAGAGCGCTGGTAGTGCAAGTTTCATACAAATTACCAAATTTTCAAACACAAGGTTGTGCTACTGACGAACAGTGATAAAACATCAAAAAAAGACTGCGTTTGCCGGGAGTCGAACCCGGGTCTATTGCTTGGAAGGCAATTATCCTAACCGTTGGACTACAAACGCTGTTGGATTGAGTGCTTGACTTATGCTTACCTATAACTTAGAAAGAAGGGTGTATTTGGTTATCCCATTTTGGGCTTTACTCTAACGGAAGCTATTACATTGCTTTCCCCAATCATAGCTTTATTTTTATTTTATTCTGGTCAAAATAATTTGAATAAAATAACACTATGTTGTAGCCCATTCACAATTCATATACTACATGTACTTGCTTAGGATGAGTATCTAAGTGAGAAAGCCGATAAGGATGTATTTGGTTATGCCATTTTGGGCTTTACTTTAGCTGAAGCTATTGCATCGTTTCTCCCAATTACGACCTTTTTTTTATTTCATTCGATACAATACAGTCAAACTCTCTATATACATTTTCCTTAGATCAACTACAATAGAGAGGCTCCAAGGGAAGGGATGAGGGGAGTAGCCCTTACAAGCATGTAGGACACCACCTTCCTGACGCAAGAACCACTACCACCCTAATTATATACGTAACATTATTAATTTTTTATTATATATAATAATAACGTTGGAGGCTTATTATAAAGTCTTGAAAGACTCGTAATGATCGAAGGTATTTTTGTTTTTGTCTTGTTTGATATGACGATATTAAGAAAAGTGGATTCTACATAATAAATACTCTTTCATTTTTTAAAGTTAAAATTGAGATTATCAACTATATAACAAAGAGAATTACGATATATGTTAACATGGGTTTTGTTTGTAATTGTAGCTTTTCTTGTTTAACCTATTTAGCCTAATAGTGTACTTCAAAATGATCTTTGATTTGTATGTGCCTCACTATCTATAAAATGATGACAAGTAAAACAGCCTTCCAAATAAGTGAGGAATGCTAGATTCACCATCATTACATGATCCACATAGTGATGGGCAACCCTTAGAGTGGACTCAAGCTATCTAAATGCTCTCTCTTTACATCAAACCAACCACAATTCAATGTAAGCTTTTGTCAAAAGAAAAAAACAAACACAAGGAAGTGTATCAGCACTCAGTGCATTCATATGTTAGTCCACTAGTTGATGCATGTACGAATGTGAACGGCTAAAAGTCTTGTACTGAAAATTTGTATAACTTTATAATGGATTTATAAGGAGTTGAGTCTTTTTTCGTTGAGAATCAAGTTTTGAGATAGAATCTCAACTTTCTTCATGTTATTAGAGCGGATTATCCCACATGTGAGGATCCACGTCACTCAAATTGAATTTTCCACTTTTTAGACTTGAAATCTCTCTACACATAAGGAGGTGTGTGCGAATGTGAAGAAACAAAAAATATATATATTAAGAAGTTGCACAACAACAGAGAATTGCATGCGTATTAAGCTTAAAACACTACAAACGAAGGGACAAATTGCACAACTGCGAATTATTCACGCATTTGGCTTAAACATTCATCATGTACGACGATGAGGAGGTGAATTACAACTACAGATGTATGAGGCTTTATTATGAAGTCTTGAAATATCCAATTATCCTGTTTCTGTTTGCTTCTATTCTTTTTGTCAATCCATTGCTCCCTTTTGTCAACCCGTTTAACCTAATAATATGATTCAAAATTGAAATTTGTTAGCCTAACAATGTGCTTCAAAATCGAGGACACATGCTAAAGCATTAAACTGCTCAACAATAGCCTTATAGGTAATGAAGGAAAGCTAGATTTTACCAGCCAAAGAGAAGGTGAAAGCTAGATTTCACCAGCCAAAGAGAGAGATTTTACCATTTCACCATATTGATTCATGTTGCAATATCATTAGTATTCAGAAACTAGTTTGTTTAAATAGATGTGCTAAGTTATGCACAATTGCACATGATTTCTTCAAAAGTCGCAAAAAATTACACAAGATCCAAACTTGTTCAAATACAATCTACATTCAACCACACTTCAATATGTTCAAATTATTTGTACAAATGTGTAATGGCATATAGTCTGCCACACAATGTCATCAACATAAAAAATGTGAGAAGAAAGTATTGATTTGGGTAAACAAACTCCAAAACACAAATTCGTTCGATGAAGTTTCAAGTCAAGTTCATTTTGGGATTGCAAATTCGCCACTAAAATCAACTTCTGAGTCCAGATCAGCCTCTAAATCATCAGAGTCGGAAGGCCCGGCAGCAGCTTGGCCTCCTGGTTTGGATCCTTCCCCCGGTGTCATTGCCTCTTTTATGATCTTGTTTATCTCTTCAATTGTCTGTTTCGGTTGGTCACGTATTACTGCTGCATAGTTTGTTTTCTCAACCTCAACTAGCTCCTTTGGCAGATTTTTCAGAAACCAAGGGTGTTGCTTTACCTCAGGAAGAGTGATCCTCTACAATGAGAACAGAAATATAGGATTATCAGTATAGAATCCACAGATAGCTAAGAGGGTGTTCTAATATCAGACACAACAGAATCGTTCGGTTTCATTCCAATCATCTGAATGCTTCATTTATTTACAGTATTGTTCATGTGCCTCAAGTGCACAAAAATGAAACCAAAGGAACACACGAAGAAAATTACCTTAGAAGGGTTGGCAACAAAAATTCGAGAAAGTAGGTGCTTGCACTCTGCAGAAACACGTACATAGTCGGGGATGGAGTACTGGACGCTCATAATTCTCTGTTCCAGAAGTTGCAATTCATCAAAAACATGAACTTTTGGACTAAAGAGTAACATGTCCACTTTCCAAGTGTACGGATAGGAAGCTCACCTCAATGGTCTTACGAAAATTTCTAGGATCTTCAGGATCCTCGAAAGGATATGCTCCTACAATCATCACGTATAGTGTCACACCACAGGACCAAACATCTGCAATCTACAGAGTTGTGCCAACTTAGAAAGCAATTATAATTGTACAGGAGTATGATTCGTTTATCGCAGTTATGAAAAGTGATATAGAAACTATATACCTTCCCATCATATTCCTTCCGGGACAGAACCTCCGGAGCAATGTATGCAGGCGTTCCAACCGTTGATTTTGGTTGTGAGTGCAATATCGCAGACTGCAACATGTTAACCAAAACTTTATTCAGGAAACAGATGCAACTAAATGAAGTCTTATTTGCACAAGAAAATCACAAACCTTGGAGTACCCAAAGTCACATATTTTAAGACGCGGTGTTGCACTTCCATCCAAGAGCGTGTTTTCCAGTTTCAGATCCCTGTGACAAATTTCCTGCGGTAAAATTACCCTAAAGCGTAAGGAAAGAAACAGAACTAATTCGTAACAAGAAAACATTTGTTTTTCAAATATAACTATACCATGAAATGACAGTAGCTGACTCCAGATATCAGCTGCTGGAAGAAAAATCTTGCCTGTCATGAAAGGGACTTACCGTCAAACAAACAACCACCAAGTTAACACATACATATAATCTCTATCTGCACCAAAACTGAAGGAATTTCAATCGAAAATGTCAAGTAAAGGAAACAAGCCAAGCGAACCTCATCTTCACTAAATCGTCCAGCGCTGCATATCCTCTCAAACAGTTCACCGCCAGCTGCATATTCCATGACAATTGCTAAATGAGTTGGAGTCAGCAACACCTGCAGCGAAAAAACGATTCTTTTCTTCATATACAACTCAAGACAGGCTTATCCTAGGTCTATGGATTGGTGCTACTTCCCCTTTATTTCATAATTATCAATGTCATCACAAGATACTAATTACTTAGCTCCCCAATTACTTGTAAGTAAACCCGGCATTAGAGGTTATCTTTACATAATCGCAAAGGAAGAGCATGTACCATACAGAATAAATTGGTCATTTTTACCTCTTTGAACCTGACAATATTTGGATGCCTCAAAGACCTGTGATTTATGATTTCCCTTTGAACATTCTCATCAATCTGAAACTCAGAAAGCCAAACCAGACTTCATTTTATAATACAATCACAAAAAGAATAATACTTTAACTTATCTTGAAGAAGAAATTCACAACTCAAATTAACCCATAAGCATATCACTGATGAACAATTTAATAAAAATAAGAGCCAAAACCTACTCAAATAATTACATAAACAAAAACAGGATTTGAAACAAAACCCAATGACACTTTTTGTATCACATTTCCAAACTTCCATTACTCAATAAAACTAAAAAGGAAAAAGCAATCACCTTTTTTCCCCTCTCTATGTATTTGACTGCAACAAGCTCCCGGGTCTTCTTATCTCTGACAAGCCTTGCCACTCCAAAATTCCCAGAACCAAGATCCTTCATTGCCTCATATCTCTCTTCCAAGTCCATCCCAACCCACCAAACAACAAAGACGAAATGAAGCAAAATAAAATATCTCCACCAGAGCAATAGGAAGGAAAGAACAAAAAGAAAAGTACCCAAATCCAAATGAACAAATATGAAGAAAAAATCTGGGTTGGTTGAGAGCTAGAGAGATAAGAAAGAAAACGACCCAGATTAGAAAATTGAAAGAAAGATTGTTTCAAGGGAAGAAGACCACGCGTCAAAAAGAGCAGAGGGCTGCTACAAAATAACAAGCCAAGCCCCTCCAAAAAGTCTTCAACCCCAGCACCAGATTTTAAACGCCCCAAGTCATTGGTTAAGGGTAAAAAACAAAGCAAATATCAGAATCAGATGGATTATTTTTACTTTTTTTTTTTTTTGGGGTTGCATTACAACGAAGAAATCTCAGCGTGAAATGGGTTTTCTGAGAGGATTAGGGGACACGTATATATGGGATGCCATGGAAGGAAAGGTCCCTTCGAAGTGTCGCTGGTAAAAGAGAGTAACGCACTGATTCAGACACTCCATCAGGTTGGCCATGTTTTTTTGTGTCCAATCTGACACCCGGGGTGCGTACGTTTTTTTTTTATATATATAAAATACTGAAAGGGGTGCGTACATTAAGTTGAGGAAGACTTGACGGGCCTTTCTGCTTTTAAACTTTCTTTTGCGGTGTTATTAATTTAATTAATTCTTAAAAAATATCCATTGACTTTCATATCCCAAAATAAGTATACCTCAGTATATACGGACACTTCCGGGCATAATTTTACTGAAATCACATATGGATTCGATTCAAATTATTATTAGTATTCAAATTATTATTATTAGGGAGTGCACGGATGTTTAGGTAGGAGTGTTGATTGAAGAACTTATGACATACATACTTAGAGTTTAAGGTTAATCTTGGATTTTAGGCACAAAATTCAATAATTAAACCTTAAATCATAAAATAGTTAATATAATCTTATAATTAAAAAAATTCACATTTGAAGTTTAAAAATATTTATGAAGAATTAAATGATCAATTTTATTGTTTAACTAATTATTATGATGGTTAGCGATTAGAAAATTTAAAAAATATGGTTAGTGGGTTTTGAATAAAAAAAATATATATTTATTGCATGTGTGTATGAATGAAATCTTTAAATAGACGAATGGAATTTTGATATAAATATTGAAATTTTCGAAATTATGAAGTTTCAGAGAAATATATTTTGTGAATAAATTATCTTAAAATTGAATTTCTAAATCGTTCAAACTAATTCAAATCAAAATATTACTAACGGTTTAAATTTAAATGGTCTCAATCCAATTTTGAAAAAATTCAAAGTATGCCGCATTATTAATATTTTAATAATTTAAAAGTTCTTATAAGAACTAAACAAGACACTTAGGCCTCGTTTGGTATGCCGTACTGTACTGACTATTTCAATCGGATAGACTAATCTGTCCACCGGATAGACTGATTATTTAGTCGAGCGTTTGGTACTTTTCCGGATTAGAATGCCGACTATATTATACTGACCGGATTATATTATAGTAATTGACAAAATCCTTAGCTCTTAAATATTAATTATGTATGTCATTATTTTTATTATTATTTATTTTAATAATAATTATTATTACTATTTATTACATTTTTTTAATTAATTATTTTTAATTTTATTATTATTATTTATTAAAATATCATTAATTATTAATTTATTATTATTAGTATTTATTACTTTTTATTATTAATATTTAATAAATTAATATATTATTATTATTATTATATTTTACAAGATTACTAGTTATCCGACTATTTAATACGGACAATTTCGAACGTATTATTTTAGCGTGTCTGGACCGTATAAAAATATTCAACCGTATTAACTTATACAGTGACTAATTAATACGACTGGCACCAAACACAGATTTCGAATTATTTAACCTATCCAGAATGTAATACGGCATACCAAACACACTTTTAACGTTCTCATTGGTTTGCTGAAGGAGAGAGCCGGGTGGGCGCAGGTTAAGTCGTCGGTCATTTTCAGTGTCCGAATATATCATTATGCTAATGTACGCTGGCGCGTGGGTCCCACTATGTCAGGGAGCTACGTTAGTTGTGAAGAGTACAAAGGAGAGGGACAAAAAATATATTAAGAAAAAATAATATTAGCCAACAATGATGAGGGACCGTTTGGAGATTTGTCAAGTTTGCCGACGTTGGTGTTGGAACTGTGTGGTGCTTCTGTCATCTGCTTACTGCTTGGTGCTAAGAGCATCTCCAATTTTGTTTTTTATTTAAAGTTAGATTTTAACTATTGTTATTATAAACATTATTTTTAGTAAGACACTACTTACTAGTAAAAAATTGAGATTTATCTTTATTTTTATTAATTTAATAATATTTGTCCATTTATTGTAGTTAAAATTAAATACATATCATAATTAATTTGATTAAAAATTTATACAAGCGGTGCAATATTATTATTATTGTCACTATTATCTAGGGGTGGATACGGTACAGTTTAATACATATATTGGTAATATCCAAATCCAAACCGTTAAAATATTAACGATTCTATACAGTTTGAATTTTTTAATATTAGAAATAAAACTATTTTGATCCAAACTAGCATAAAAAAACAAGGATATTAAAAATAAAAATAAAGGATATGAAAAATAATAGAATAATCAAAAATCAAACTTTTGTATATTAAGCTTGCGGAGGATTATATTGCAAACATTACCACTATTTTATGATTTATCAAACAAACATTATCACGTAATAATTTTTTATTATACTCTTATTTGGGTATAAATTTATTTATCTGGATATATCTAAGTATATATATATTTTTTACTTTGTATTGATAATAAATTTAAAACTAATATATTTCTTAACGGGCAGATTTGAATTTAACAAATTTTCCAAAATCCAAATCGTTACTAATGAAGCGGTTTAGATTCTCAAACCGTTTTACTTTTATCCGGTCAAATCTAAATCGTTTGATAAATAACGATTTGAGATAGATCGGCTAGCGGTTTTAACGGATTTATACCCACCCTTACCATTATCATAGCTTATCATATGTCCTGCAAGTTAATCATGATTAAAAAGATTTACTCAATATTAATATGGAAAGATTTTTTTAATTAAGTAATGTATATATTAATTGAACTTGGTAACTATGGTTAACTTGCAGGCAGTGATGAAAATGTCGCCAATATCGGCGAAATATCGCCCAAAATTTTGTTAAAATTGGCCGGCGGCACATAAGGAGGGGGGAAGAAATTTCGACATTCGTTTTGTTTAAAGCTCACAGATCTCATTATTTGATGAAAACGATTGAGATAGGACCAAAGTTTATGAAAATCGGACGTAAAACATGTGAATTCCAGTCGGGTCATGCCGCCGGGTCAAAAAATCTGAATGGCAGACCTGCGGGAGGAAGAAGAAGACTCTGAAATAGTGTTATTTGATTTAGTTTATATATTATACCATTGTTATATTGTCAACTATGTTGGGCTGGTTGAGTTGGCTGGGCTTTAGAAATTTTCCCTTTAAATAACCAGGGGTCCTGGGTTCGAATCCAGGACCCTCCCATGCTTTTATTTTTTTCAAATGTTTTCCCTTTTTCTTTAATTCTTTTTTTTTTCAAATGTTTTCCTTTTTTTTAATTCGTTTTTTCAAATGTTTATAATTCGTTTTTCAAATGTTTAAAATTTGTTTTTCAAATGTTTTCCTTTTTTTAAAATTCGTTTTTTCAAATGTTTTCCTCTTTTTTTTTAAATTCGTTTTTTCAAATATTTTCCTTTTTCTTCCAATTTTAAATATATGAATTATTTCCAATTTTTGAACAAAGATTGTCTCTATTTTTTCATCCTTTTTTTCCAATTTTAAATATATTTACTCATTTTATAATTTTTCTTTCATTGACATTTTTTTATGTTTATTGTTATATTTTTAATTATGTTAATATTCAATTATAGTAATTCATTTCAATTTATGTTTATATTTAAAATTTTATATTATTAGTCATCGGCAGAACCCTATTATATCTATTATTCATCATATATTTATTATATCAAAGTCATTTTATAGTTTTTATTAGTCCTATATAATCATCATTGGGTACTTAAATTTTTCCCAAAATTTCATTCCAAATTTCCAACTTTTAGACCGAATTCCCGTCATTTTTGTTAACCGTAAACGATATCGATATCGATATTTGGGACGAGATATCCGTAAATTTGACTAGCAATATATCCGTCGATATCGATATTTCAATCCTTGCTTACAGGATACATAGCGACCATTAAAAATGGTGATAAGTCTTAACAACAATCTTTAGTGGTGAGCAAACTCAAATATACTATTAAATAATAATAAAATAAAAATATATTTAATGTAGTAATTAAAATAGTAATCATTAAATATTAAATTTAAGGAGTCACTAGAGGATACTTCCCCCTCTTCGAATTTAATGTACATAACTACTATTATTGCAGTCGGATTATCGAGTATTTTCTCTCTATATTTATTTTCTCATTATTTAATTTTTGAAAAGAATAAAAATAACAATCATGGAAGTCTTGGGAGGAAAGGAATGAATGATGGACAATCAATGTTTGCTTTGGCTATTTCCATCATCGATTTATTTGAGAACTCTTGATAGAATAAAGTATGATAATTGGATCTAAAGTGGATGGAACTACTTGAAAAGGAGAGATATTGATAGATCTATATTCCTACCAAAAATTTCATTAGGTAAATTCCTTTAATCCACATGAAAAATCGTCCAATTCAGTCTTTTTGAATCGCTCGAAAATCTAAAAAAAATAATTATGACTAAATAATAAATTGAAATATTTTTTTTTTCGAATTTTTCAGATATCGGCAGATCTATTAGATTTCAGTCACCAAAAAATTGTTGTAGAGATATTGATAGATCTATATTCCTACCAAAAAATTCGTTAGGTAAATTCCTTTAATCCCCATGAAAATCGTCCAATTTAGCCTTTTTGAATCGCTTGAAAATGTTTAAAAAACAAATTATGCCTAAATAAAAATTGAAATATTTTTTTTTTTCGAATTTTTCAGATATCGGCAGATCTATTAGTTTCCCGTCACCAAAAAAATTGTTGTAGGATTCCTATATAACTCGATCTTTTAGTGATTTCAAACTTTCACTACAATAATGTTATATCGACATTACATCTCTTATTTATTGTCGTTATAAGGACTTATGATGTTAATTTACTATTAAGGTAATATAAAAGTAATATAAAGTCGTTGTGAAGTCAATAAATAAATAAAAGACAAAACGTTATTACCAAATTCCATTTTTGACTAATCTCTATTCTTATTATTATAAATGTTTTTTAAAAAATATTTCATTAGACTGTAAATATTGGAAAATAATATTAAAGACAATTATCCTATTAATTTTGGAGGGTGAAGTAGATAGGTTATGTCTTGTTTGGACATCTTGACATAACTGGTCAATTTGGGTTTTAAGGTTTGCCCAAAGAGCAGCGAAAGCTAAAAAGGTCAAAAAGGTAGTTTAAGACGAAAAGAGAAAGGGCAAAAAGGTAATACTAATGCTATTTATAAAAGTAACGTAAAAGACTAAGCCCAAGTGTAGATATTTGGGCCGTCCATTATGTGAAAAAGCCCAAGAACGATCTAATTTCTCTTAGGCTTATTTATTATTTTACTTCCTAGAGTAAAGTGAATTTTATTTGGAACGGCAGTACGACACTCGCGTTTTCCATCTTGGAAGGACTCTCTCCTTCCGCCTTTTTGATTTATCTATTTTATTTTTGCATTTATTATAATCGAAACTTGTTATTTTTTGAAACGTTATCTAAATAAATTTATTAAATTGAAGATCACTTTGTCATCTATATATGCATACTAAATGAGCGATTTGTCACGAATTAGTATCAACTCATTGATATATTTTATATTATGGATATTAAAAACAATCGTCAATTTAGTTAATTTTTACATATATGAAATGTTATACGTCCCCAGTTAGTGTGGTCATGTCTCGTACTTTATCTATCGATCTTATCTTAACTAGATCAATCGCTTTGTAGGAAACTATTCCCTTGCGTGTTTCACTTTATCTCGCTCATAGTTCAATATGATGATATATTCTTTATTTCGTAATAAATTATAGCAAAAAAGTTTGTTCAAATAGAACAAAGGTCAGATGCTATAAATGAACTATTGATATGAAAGTTAAATTTGGACTAATATTTTAAAGCACGGCAAAGGCTTATCTTATGTAACTATGCAAAGGGTTGTGCCTAAATTCTTTAAAAAAAAATTGCAAATAAAGCGATTTCCCCTCTTCTGCCTTCCGTCGCTTTAAGACAAGGTAAAGATTTAAAGTGACGATCCGAGAAGCACTCTTAATGCAGCTTGTACTTAAAGAAAATGGTCAATTTTCTGTTAAAATATATGTATAAACCATGTAATTACGGTACTGTAAGGTAGGGGTGGCAATGGGTCGTGTCGTGTCGGATTCGTGTCGTGTCATGAATTCTGTTTTATCCATTTATGTCCAACCCGAATCTGACCCGTTTAATAATCGTGTCAAGAATGTCCAACCCGAACCCGACCTCTTAATGACCCGTTTAACTCATTTAATAAACAGGTCAAACTCAAAACTCATTTAACTTATGACCCGTTTAACCCGTTTAACCTATTTAAATTATAAGATTTAATAGATATTTAGGTAGGTAAGTGGATAGATATATGAGTTAGTAATGACACGTTTATTAAATGGGTCAATATATAAGTCAATATACAGACTAAACTGTTAACCTGAAATCTACCAATTTATTAAACGGGTTAACATGTCATTATACGGGTTAACAGGTTTACCTGAAACTCACCCATTTAATAAACGGATCATAACGAATTAACCCAAAAATGACTTGAAATTTTAATCATGTGGATTGACTTGGATAAATTTCGTGAAAGTTTTAAATCGTATATCAAATCGGGTCAAAAATTATCACCCTTACCATAAGGCTTATAAAATTTGTATTTCTCGTACCAACTGCCCCACATAGGAGACATTGACGAGTAATTATTCCCTCCTTTCTCCATCACAAGCAAATAAATGATGTCCAACCGACATAACGCACCACAGCCGATGCTAGTAGTATATTCTAAAATAAACAATATAAAAAATATAACTCATAAAGAACTCAAAGGTGACAACATTTGAATAAGCATGGAGCCGTAAAGGCGTAAAGAAAACATATAAACAAATGCAAAGTTGACAAATTTTTTACCAAAACTTTTAAGGAAAAGCATACCCACAGTCCACAGACCATATATTCAGGCCATAGATTATCAATTACCAAAATTCATAGTTCATATAATTTAAATCACATTTACAAAATAAAACAATGTGCACCCTAGAAAGGGAATTGAATAACCAATTTTGTGTTTTTGTTTTCTGTGTTTTTTGTTTTTTTTTTTTGTTGTTTTTCTAATTTTTTCTGAAATTTTCGTCCGACCGAACGTAGTATCCTTTTAAACGACTTAATATCGCTTTCTATTCATTTGTCTTCCATTATATTAATAAATTAACCTTTTATAACAGGTACTAACATTTCATCTTTTTATTTTGCAGCTCCACACTTACATGACTCTTCACCTTCAACGGTATGATCATCTCTAATCTCCACTTGTTTTCTATTGACAGCTATGCCTTTTTTCCTTCGACTAAATTTTTATCCCCAGAGGTTTTTCCTAGTAAGGTTTTTTAACGAGACAGAACCTCAAGTTTTATCACTCTTCTCGTTTAAGAACACATGTAATCCCCAGAGGTTTTTCCTAAAAAGGTTTCTTAACGAGGCAGCACCTCAAGTTTTATCATTCTTCTCACTTGAGGACGCATGTATTCCTAGTATAGTACCTAACGAGTAGCCGACACTTTTATTGTAATCTTATACCCCGTGCTATTGTTCCTCGTGATAACGTTTTGGGTTCATGATAGATTACACGTCTATCTACTATATTATTTTTAAATGTTTCAATAAAATATCTCTTCAAAAAAAAAAATCGAATGTATCTAAAAGTTTTTATATTCAATTAAGATTTTAAATTGAGATGAAATTTTTAGTGGATTTAATGTAGAATTTTAAAGAGTTTTACAAAGTCGTTAAACAAGATAAAAAGTTCATAAAAATAGAAGAAGAAAAAAACCCCTCCAATTTGTTCTCAGCCACCCCTCCAATTTTTATAGATTTCGTTCGAAGGCTTACAATTTAATATTTGTGGTTTTTATATTTTTCCAATAAAATTAATGAAATTCAAGTCTAGTAACGTGTCCAATAATCATATATATAATATATGTCTACAAAAATAATTCGAAGCAATATCTTAGGTGTGTATCTTGGGCTGGGTCAATCCAAACTCGCCTACTACAAGATACGCCTTGTACCACAAATTTTCTATTTTTATACAGCGATATTTTAAAAAATAAAATTTACTAAAGTCATATACGAAATCATCGGTTACGTAATATGGAAGATTGGGCTACCATAATACATTGCACGTAGGTAGCTAGAATAGTATTTAGTTGATTAATGACTCAAAATGAAGTGTCCTGGATGGTTGCCTAAACACCCGGCAAGGCAACTTTATATTTTATGAATATCATTATTGTGATTAGCTGATGCTTAGGCGCAAGTTTAGGAGCACTGGGATGTGGCCGGTCCGGCATCGGATCCAGCCCCGGTCCGGCACCGGATTCGGCCCCCGGTCCGGCCCCGGCCCCGGCCCTTCCGATTCAGGCAACAGTCAACACTGTCACTTCACAATTAAAGGGAAGTACCTGCCACACCCACATTCGCTTGATGCTTGCATTTTATCTTTTCCTTTGTGTGGATTATATTGAAGAGAGTAATCTAAATCTGTTTGATTTTTTTAATCACTTCACAGCACTGGGATGTGACTCATCCGTATTGATTTTTTGTTTATCTTAAATCTGTTTGTTAGCTTTGCGTTTAGTTTACGGCATTTCAAGTTTAGGATTTGAAAAAGGCGGATCCTGGATGACCAAGTAGAACGATGTATTAAGAAAATAAACGTATTTTCATGAGAGGCAAAAAATCATGACAAATTAGTTCAAGGTGGGGTGCTTATATAATAAATGGATTAATTTAGACTCGTTATATTAAATTTTTTTTGGAGATTCTTCTCGTGATAGTGAGATATACATAGTGAGAAGTAAAAGTAAAAAGACACCAGTGTGGTATTGGCCTAAGAACATTCGATACTTAAATCAAATTACGTGTGAAGAGTGTTGTAGTAATTTAAGTAGCGTAAGAGCAAAATTGTCATTACTTTTTAGAGGAGATATTTTTATATTTATAGTAGTATTAAATATTGTTGTTGGAATAGTTCGATATTGGATTAATATTGTTGCATTAAGAACTGATATGTGTCTTCGTGTAGTCCTGAGTAATGTTTCTAACATGTCAGTGGGCCTGACCGATCACATGTAGTCGGCCTGTACTATTTTGGCCTCTTGCTAAGTGGTCAGAGTGGCCGATAGGAGATCTGACCGATCAGTGGCCTGAGCGACTAGATGTGGTCGGCTTGTTCTGTGTTGGCCTCTTGCTAAGTGGCCTGGGTGGTCGATGAGGGTGCCCGATTGAGGTTGGTGCATGCCGATCAGACGTGATCGGCCAACGTTACTTGGATGCAGACTTGGCCTTGTTCGATTTGTCAAATGGCGGGCTTGAGGAGTTCTAAGACGGGGCTGCTCGATTCTGGTTCAAACTGACCATATTAAGTACGAACATAATAAGTACTTGAAAATAAAAGGTACTAAAGACACCAATGACTTATGAGTATAATAATGTATCAAGTTATCAACCCAAATTATCAATGTTTTAAGAAAAAAAGAATTGTATGTATCAAAAACCTCAAATTTCGCATAATAAATACATTTAAAATGAAATATTTAAAACTAGTTTCATTTTCATTTTTCATATAATAATATAAGTAAATAATATAATCAGAATATAAATACACCAACCGATGGGGTTCTTTAGGGGAATGGCGACTTTGGAGGAATGGTTGGAGCTGGAAAGTTTCTCTCCCGTCTCTACTCTCTACCGAGGATTGAGGATTTGACTAGCTGCGGCATGATTCCCTTGGTGGGCCTATCAAGATTTGAAACAAAAGCCAATGGATCTCCCAAGTCCAAACCGTCCAAATTCATTAAGCACATTATAGATTCTAGTAGTATATTCTAACCGAATAATATATGTTGTCATTTTGAAAAAGGTAATGATACATTTTAAATATTAGTTTTTTCTTTATATATAATAATATTCAATATTATTATATAGTATATTGAATATCGGCATTATTCCTTTTAAAGAGTAAATCTAAAATCTTCTATATTTTGTGTGGAGAGGCATATAGTATATAATTAATGCATACACATCGGTTTAAGACATTATATATGTACTCCGAATAATATTTGTATCTCGCTATAATAATATATTTTTTACCATCTTTTCAATTTATCAAATTAATTTTGTATGTATGCACGACTGTACATATGTCATAATCAAAATCGTTCATTCTCCAAGTTATTATGTCAATATCATTTTCGTAAAAATCAACAAGATTAGATGTCATTTTGTCATTCATATATATCAACTTAATTGATGGGTTATCATGAAAATCTTAATTCTTACCAAAACCGTGGTTTTATTTGATACATATAATGACCAAACAACGTTTCATCTTGTTGATTTTTAACTGAGATAATCTTAACATGATGATTTATAAAATGAACGGTTCACCTTTTAATATATATATATATACATAAGAAACTCGATAAATCAAAAAGATAGTACAAGTAAATACCACCAGAGTACAATGTAAATATTTTTCATACAGTATCCCATTTTACAAGATTAAATCCGAAATTTTCTACATAAATTGTTATGAGAAATATCCGCGATATTAAGAAACAAATGATATATTAATGCAAGGAGGTGACAAGGTCAGAATTAAAATAAGAGTAAGGCCTTGACATGAAGCCTTTAAAGAAACATATAAACAAATGTAAAAGGTGTCAAACGTTGAAGCAAAGTTTAAGCTTCAATTATTCATAGCCTACGAATTGCTAAGGTTTCATAGTTTACATCCTATTCAATGGTCGGTCTAAGAGAACTTCCAATGGTTTATCTAAAGGTAAAACAAGCAACGATGGTTAGAGAGAATTTCTAGTGCCTAACGGACCCGAATAAGAAAAATGCTGGAAATATTTTGTGGCTAATGGCGAGTGATACCCTGAATTGAAATTAGGCTCATTCTTTAAATGTGGAGAAATCTCGTGATATTTAGCGCACACAAAAAAAAAAGAACTCCAAAATATGATGTTCATGCATTTAAAGGAAAAACAATAAAAGATTTAAGCAATGATTTCTTCTAAAAAAATTAGTAATGTTTATTAAAATAATACTAAAATGCGAAATATTTTGTAATGTACAATGGGCTAAAGCACACCCTAGCCCAAGGGCGGCTCTCTCCGTCCTCGCCTCACATGAAAATAAGTAAAATTATAATTCTAAAAAATTAAGGTTGTACACTTCATGGATGAATCATAGGCTTGGGCTGGGATAACTATAGTTAGCTCTTTTAGGGAGATGATCTATTGTCCTATTTCAGTGTCTCATTCCATGCCCCATCACTATTTTTTTTTTTAGTTTTTAATTCCTTTTTATTTTTATTGTGATGGGACGTAGAATGAGACACTGAAATGGGACAATCGATCCACTCTCGCTCTTTTAGTCCATTAAACTTTAGCTCAACTCAATTTAATATTAGAACATAAAATTTTGGTCTTAAAAAAATGCTAATCTCAATTATTACACACATCAACCAAGAATTTGATTGGGTTTCACACACCAAAAATAAAAAATAAAAAATAAAAAAATGCCAGTAAGACAGCAACCACAACATTTCTTCGTTTTTTTTTCTCCACCTTCAAATTTCACAACACAATTTTCTTCTTCTACTCATTTCTTTTTTTTTCCCTTCGAAACTTTATTAAGCTTCTTCATTCTCAAATCTTCAAAGCATAATGTATTATTATTTATTATTACTCTCTAATTTTAGCTTTTAATAGAAATTGAATATATGGTTTTTGTTTTGGAAATTGGGGATTAGAGATTTCTTTAGAGTTTCGATTATTTGAAATTTTGAATATTAAAATTGAAGCATTTGTATGAGCAATTGAGTCAGGGCTACAACTATGAGGATTGCATTAACATACTAATTGCTACGATGGGAAGCAAGATTTGTACATACCTATTTTTTTGCTAATTGTTGATATTGAATGTTTGATTTAATTGAGTAAAAGATTTTTTGATATGTATATTGTTACAATGATGAAATTGATTTGATTGGCTTCCTTGATTAGGTGGTCACTAGATAAACTCATATCCATTTAGTTTTTAGTTTTTACCATTTTTGAAATTTTTATAATAATTTGTGTTGATAAATTTTGCTTATATATATGTTGATATGAATTTTTGATCATCATCTATAAGTTTTCTTTCACAATGACGGATAACAATGGAAATCCAAATAAATCAAAATTAAAGTGTTTGTTTGCTTATTATGCAAAAAATAAAAATCGTCATTAAGGAGTATGACTTCCGTATCTTTTCTACTCAATTTTTTTATAAAACTTATTTGTTAAGTGTATCTTTTATAGTTATTAATTAAATTCACTTATATTATTAATTTTTTTTAAAATATCTAATAAATAAATTTAGTTCATCGGAGTTCTTGCTATACTTAATTATATAAATATAATCATTTTCTGGTAAAACTATTTTTAATTAAATTCACTTAAAACTATTTTTTTTACCCAAAACCATTATTTCGTTCTGCAACACGCGCTGTATTTCCACGCGTAGTGGACTCGTTTGTTTCCTTTAAAGGGTCTGGCCTATTTTTTTCCGTTTCCAACTTTGCTAGTGTCTCTTTTAGACAAATCAGCGAGATTTTCTCGCTCCCTTATCAGGCTCGATCTCAGCCGTCCGATTTACTTTCAATTTTTTTTTTTTAAAGGAATCAAAAGCCTCTTTTTATTTCTCGAAAACCCTTCTTGCTTTTTCCAGCCAGTTCCGGTTTGCTCTCTCTCCGAGTCTCAATTATAAACATTCCCTCTCGAGATTTGGCACCCTAGCTTTTCCGGCCAAATTCTTGGTCGGTAAGTAATCTTGACGTTGTTTTTCGTTAAAATGTCGATAAAGTTGTCTTCTTTTTGGGTTAATTTTCGTGGGTAATGGTGTATATATTTTTTTGGGAGTTTTATGGTGTTGTTGGTGAGGAGCGGCTGATTTTGTTAAAACTTGGGGGTTGTAATATGGGTTTGGATTTGATGTTATTCGTGTAATTTTATGTTTGGTTGCTGGGAAATTAAAAACAGGAGAAAAGACGAGAGAAGAAAAAAGTTTTACTCTTGGAGTAGTGATTGATAGGGATATGAACTCTACTTAATTATTTGTTTCATTGAGTTTAAGCTCCTTAATTTTTTCCTTTGAAGATAACAATGTCTCATGCTACTACTTCATTGGTTTGATAATCCATAGAGAAATGGAAAACGATATATTTTGTTTAACCTTTTTTCCCCCTACGAATCTAAGAGAAAAATAGAGCTTGACATTCCGGAACCTTTGTTTGTAAACTATTTTGAACTTTCTTTCATTCCTTGTTCCTCATCTGTTTGCCAAACTTTAGGAATTCATCTTTTTGGAGGTGTTGGATGACCTTCATGAACGAATTCTTGCTGAGTGTTTCTTTTCTTCTTTTAAAAAAAATTAAAGGATGATTATAATTATTCCTTGTGCATTTATGCATTTGGTTCTTACTCTATAACTGGTTTTTGCATGTTGATGCTTGAATTGGGATATGTTGTTAAGATGGTTTTGTTGGTATACTGTAGTAATGCTATGCTTTAGTCCAGAATTACTGCTATGTCTTCTTCACTAATAACCTGTTTTTTCTCCCGGTTTTATTTTCTTTCTGGGTACAAAGGAGGCCAAAAGCCAGAGGAGGGAGGGCGAGCTGAACTTTGGTGTAGGGTAAATGCTTTAAATGGGCTGTTTTAGTTCTAAAGCAAGGCGGAAGTTTCCTGGACACGAGGATCCAGTGAGCCTTGCCTCACAAACAGCTTGTAAGTTGTTCTATGTTCACTGTTTCAATAATGTTTTAGCATATTTCCTATCAAGATATCCTAAGAAATTATCCGTTTGACTCATGATGACAAATATGTTTACGTCCCCTGGTTTATGGTAGTTCTGAATAGGGTAGTTGTCCCATTCAACCAACATTGATTTTAATCTCTTAAAACTTACCGGTGAAGGGCCCTATACATAGTCTGTTAATCTCGACTTATTGTAATTATTTTCTTCTATCTTGTTTAAGTTGGCAACCAATGTAAATAAGATTTATCTCATGTTACTTTTAAGTTCTCATTAATAGGCATTGGGCATTGCCTTATGACTGAAGTTAGGAGAAAAATGAAAGTATTCTTGTGATGAATACTTTTTGTTCTGTAACTCTCAATTAATTGGTTTTGGCTCTCATGGGTTCTACACTCAGTTATGGCTTCAAAGGGTAATGAAAGCATTTAATTGCAGTCATCTGGAAGGTGTAGATACATTTTGTTGCCTGAATTGTGGATTAGGTTATTAGATTAACTAAGTCAACAAGATCAAAATTATCTTATATATATATATATTATCTTATATATATATATAATATATTGTTGTGAAGGAAATCCGGTGGATGAATGCAGAGAGAATATGGAGAAGCAGGGAGAAGGAAATAAGACGTCTGATTATTATGAGATTAGAATTAGGGTTTACAAGCATTAATTATCCCTTATATATGGGAGGGTAATTAATGAATACAAAGGACAAAACTACCCCTAGTACCTATTACATAAATAGACATAACCCTTACAACTATTTACAACACTCCCCCTTGGATATTTCATGTAAGGGTACTGCATGGCTACGCACATATATGTTGCCTCGTTAAAACCTTGCCAGGTAACAAAAACCCTATGGGACAAAAATAACCCTGGTCGAAGGAAAAAGAGTGCAACGTGCGTACAGGCGATCACATCGGAATCTTCTGAGGTAGCTGATGTCGTCTCTTCTGGAACACGGGTAGATAATCCGCCTTTAAGACAAAATGCATTAGTGTTGCTCCACCAAAACCTTACCCGGTAAACCCAGTGGGACAAACCCGTGGTTGAAGGGAAAAGATGTGCAAATGCATATGAGTCAAATCGTAATATCTTCAGGATACATTGTTAGCGGGGTGATCATACCAAAATGTGCCTCATTAAAACCTAGACAGGTAACAAAACCCAATGGGACAAAATAACCCTGATCGTAGGATAAAAGAGTACACGATGATCATGTGAATATACTTCGGGATACTCAGCATACTTCTGGATACATGGTATACTTCAGGATACTCCCCCTGATATTGACTCCCCCTGAAAACTATAGATTAGGTAGATCAGCCAGTCTACGTAAACCAATACCTCGCACATGCTGCTGGAATGTGGCCTTTGGTAATGACTTGGTGAACAAGTCCGCATGGTTATCTTGAGATCGTATTGGCTTGATCTCAATCTTCCGATGTTCTTGTTGTTGCTGGTTAAAGAAGAACTTCGGTGCAATATGCTTGGTGTTGTCTCCCTTAATGAAACCGGTCTTCATCTGCTCTATGCAGGCAGCATTATCTTCGTAGATAACTATCGGTTCATTACGGGTGGAATTCAGTCCACATGTATTTCGAATATGCCCAGTCATAGCTCTTAGCCATATGCATTCACGAACTGCTTCGTGCAGGGCCAAAATCTCGGCATGATTCGAAGACGTAGCAACAATGGTCTGTTTTGTAGACCTCCAAGATATCGCTGTGTTCCCAATGGTAAAGACATAACCGGATTGGGAACGTGCCTTATATGGGTCTGATAGGTAACCTGCATCAGCATACCCAACGAGGCGTGCATCATTTCGAGGTCCAAAGGGGGGTGATTCATTCCTCGATGCATAGGGATAGAATAAGCCCATATCCGCTGTACCTCTAAGGTATCGGAAGATGTCTTTTATGCCATTCCAGTGGCGGCGTGTTGGCGCAGAGCTAAATCTAGCTAGCAAGTTCACAGCGAATGAAATGTCTGGTCTTGTGCATTGAGCCAAGTACAACAGTGCGCCTATTGCACTTAGATATGGCACTTCTGGTGTCAATATCTCTTCGTTGTCATCTGCTGGACGAAACGGGTCCTTTTTAGGATCTAGACTCCGGACGATCATGGGCGTGCTTGAAGGTTTTGCTTTATCCTCATTAAAGCGTCTCAACATCTTCTGGATGTAATTCGATTGATGGACCAAAATCCCATCTGCACGGTGCTCGAGCTCCAGGCCGAGACAGAAGTGTGTTCTCCCAAGATCCTTCATTTCAAATTCTAACTTCAGGTGCTTAGCGGTTTCTTGGATCTCTTCAGGAGTACCAATCAGATTCATGTCATCGACATAAACTGCCACTATAGCGAACCCGGAACTTGTCTTCTTAATAAACACGCATGGGCATAATTCATTATTCACATATCCCAATCTGATCAAATATTCACTTAGACGGTTATACCACATCCGTCCGGATTGTTTCAATCCGTAGATTGAACGCCTCAAACGAATGGAGAGCGTGTTCCGTGGTCTGGAACTATTTGAATCAGATATCTTAAGTCCTTCAGGAACTTTCATATATATCTCTGTGTCTAGATCCCCATAGAGATAAGCTGTGACCACATCCAAAAGCTGCATACTCAGTTTTTCGGAAACTACCAAACTGATAAGGTAGCGGAACGTTATAATGTCCATTACGGGAGAGTATGTCTCCTCGTAATCAATCCCAGGGCGTTGAGAAAATCCTTGCGCCACTAGACGAGCTTTGTATCTCACAATCTCGTTTTTCTCATTACGCTTCCTTACAAATACCCATTTAAAGCCTACAGGTTTAACATGGGGAGGTGTGGGAGCTACAGGTCCAAACACCTTTCTTTTTGTCAAGGAATCAAGTTCGACCTGTATTGCTTCTTTCCATTTTGGCCAGTCTTCTCTACGTTGGCATTCATCAACGGAGCGAGGTTCGATATCATCACTAGTTATTATTTCAGTAGCTACTGCGAATACAAATATATCATCGATGATAATATCATTCCGATTCCATATCTCATTTAAGCATGCATAGTTTACCGAGATCTCTCTATTCTCGGGAATGGGTTCAGACGTTGAGGCGTCCCCCAACGTCGTCTCTTCTAAGACAGACCCATAATCCGGAATTATCTCATGAGATGGATCGGATGATATAGTGATATCTAAGGGATTCAATGGTGCCAAATTTGTCCTCTTCCGGGGATAAGAATCCTTCGAACCTATTGGTCTACCTCGCTTCTGGGCAGGGACATATGACTGGTTAGCCGCCATGGCCGTACTTTGTCCATCTAGGACGACCCGTCCATCTGGGACGGCGCGTCCTACGGGGACGTCTATCCTTGCAGGCACGTTTGCAGCAGGTATATGTGATCTCGTCACTTTAGCTAGATCAGAGAAAGCGTCTGGCATATTATTAGCTACACTCTGTAGATCTAGAATTCTCCGCACTTCATTCTCACTTTGTGCGGTTCGGGGATCAAGATGAGACATAGTGGAGACAGTCCACGTCAATTCACGTCGTTCTTCAGGAACGTTAGCGTTCTTATCTCCCCCTAACGGCGGGAAGACTGTCTCATCGAAGTGACAATCCGCAAAACGAGCGGTAAAGAGATCGCCTGTCAAGGGCTCTAAATATCGTATAATGGAGGGGGATTCATAGCCGACATATATGCCCCTCCGGCGTTGAGGTCCCATTTTTGTACGTTGTGGCGGCGCAATTGGCACGTAAACTGCACACCCAAACACGCGTAAGTGCGAAACATCAGGTTCGTACCCAGTTACCAGCTGTAACGCGGAATAGGGTTGGGTGGCAGTGGGCCTCAACCGGACCAACATAGCTGCATGCAAAATTGCATAGCCCCACGCAGAAATTGGTAGCTTGGTGCGCATAACCAAAGTCCGTGCAATCATTTGTAAACGTTTAATGAATGCTTCTGCGAGACCATTCTGGGTGTGAACATGTGCAACTGGATGTTCAATATCAATCCCAAGGGACATGCAATAATCATCGAAAGATTTCGATGTAAACTCCCCGGCATTATCAAGTCGAATGGACTTTATGGGATAATCCGAATGGTGGGCCCTCAATTTAATGATTTGGGCAAGGAGTTTAGCGAACGCAGCATTGCGTGTGGACAATAGGGTCACATGTGACCACCTCGTCGATGCATCAACCAAAACCATGAAATATTTAAATGGTCCACATGGTGGTTGGATGGGTCCACAAATATCCCCTTGTATTCTGTACAAGAAAGGGACAGAGTCTTTATCGATCTTTGCATATGATGGTCTAGTGTTCAATTTTCCCATTGAGCAAGCTTGGCATTGTGTGTCACTAAACACTAGGTCCTTATTTGTAAGGGGATGCCCGTGTGATGTATTGAGGATACGGCGCATCATACCTTGACCGGTCATGTCCCAATCGGTCATGCCATTATTAGCTCGAATATCCTTAAAACTCAATAACGTTCTGCTGGAACGTGGGGAGTATAAGGCTTCATCAATGGTAAACACGGTACCATTGGACAACATAATCTGGGCTCTTCCGGAGCCTTCAATCAAGTTTGATTTGCCAGAAATAGTTATGACCGGGGTGTGGTTAGGCATTAAGTTTGTGAAAAATATCCTATCACGGAGGATGGTGTGCGTAGTAGCACTGTCGGCTAGACAACAAACTTCACCATTTGACATGCCTAACCATCAATATAACTAAAGTAATCAACAATCGCATGTGTTAAAAAAAATGAATAAGTAGATTGAGTAATATTCGAGCAAATAACAAAATAAGTCCAAAAATAAAATGAATCACCAAACAATATCTAGAAATAGTAATGGAAGAAATAAAAAAACAATATGCATAAAAAAAAACAGCACAAATGTCGATCATATCCATGGGTGTATAAATAACTTAATCCTCATTATGTCCAGCTGCAGTCTGGAAATCGGCAATGGCTAGGGTGGTATCAGCGGGGACTGGTCCTGCAGCAAAATTAGCCTCTCGAGTATCACGTCTAGCATGGTACTGGGCAATAATTTGAGCTGATGCACGACAGGTGCGGGACCAGTGATCACGACCTCCACATTTATAACATAGGTCCGGTGGGTTTTGATTCTGGTGGCGACTGGCCGGACCATAGTTTCTCTCATTTTGAGCACGCGGACCAGTATGAGCGTGATGTCCACCACGTGGACCTAGCCCACGGTTACCACGGCCACGTGGGGCATGGTAATCTTGAGCTCGATCATAGGGGTGTCCACCGCGGCGATTACCACGACCACGAGGGGCATGGTAACCATGTACCCGGTCATAGGGGTGTGCACCATGTGTTGGACGATTACGTCCTCCACCTCTACCACGTCCCCTGTTTCTCCCCCCACGGTTGGCATCGCGAGGTGCAACAGCGTTTGCTTCAGGCAAAGGTGCTGCACTAGTGCCCACAGGTCGGGATTGATCATTTTTCATTAGTAAAATATTGTTCTTTTCAGCGAGCAACAAAGTAGTGATCAACTCCGCGAACCTGGTAAACTTCCGCTCTCGGTATTGTTGCTGCAGGACAATACACGAGGCCGGAAATGTGGAGAAAGTCTTCTCAAGTAGGTCAGTTTCAGTGAGTTCCTCCCCACAATACTTGAGAAGAGACCGGATACGGCATATCTCGGAGTTATATTCGTTTACGGATTTGAAATCCTGAAAACGAATGTTATGCCAGTCGTGTCTTGCTTCAGGCAAGAATATATCCTTCTGGTGATCGAAACGATCAGCCAGTGAAACCCATAAGGCTCTCGGGTCCTCTTGACCCAGGTATTCCCGCTGCAGTGCGCGATCCATGTGCCTCCGAATGAGAATCATAGCATCCGCCTTCTGATGCTCAGAAACCACATTGTCTTCCTGGATGGTTGAGCGGATTCTCTTGGCAGTGAGATGAAGTTTCACATCTTCCGTCCACTGGTAGTAGTTTCTTCCGGAAACTTCCAGTGCGTCAAAATCCAATTTGTTGAGATGTGCCATGCTCTACAAAGATTAATGAATAGGATTAGTGCTTTGGGAAAAATGCATCCATAAGCAACAGATTAGAACTTCAGGTTCTATAACATGGTATGATAATTTAGAATATCAATGAAGGAAGCTTCAGGTTCCTTTTATTTACAGGTGGTCTATGACATTGATAAATAATATATAAAGAATTAACTAAACAAGCAAACAAGATACAATATGTATAAGTATAAATAAATGTTATTTATTTATTTATTTATTTATTTTTTTTTTTTTTGAGGAGTAGGGCAATGCTTCAGGCATGCATGAGTGTATGTTTTAGGCCCAAGGAGTATAAAAGAAGATTCTGTTTTTTTTTTTTTTTTTTTTTTTGGTCGGAGCCGAGCCGGTCGCCGGAGCCGAGCCGGTCGCATGAGCCGAGCCGGTCGCCGGAGCCGAGCCGGTCGCCGGAGCCGAGCCGATGGCCGGAGCCGAGCCGATGGTCGGAGCCGAGCCGAGCCACATCCGGGCGGGCCAAGCCGATCCGTCTGTTGGCTCTGGGCCTGCACGCTGGCCTTCTGGGCTGGGCCTGCTGGGCCTTGTTTTCGGTTTCTGCTGGGCCTTCAGGGCTCAGAAAATCAATTTTCCGGGCCATTGAGCCCCCCATTTTTCTTCAGTTTTTGGGCTAGCCTTCTGGGCTCAGTAACGTTTTTTTTTTTTTTTTTTTTTTTTTTGAGAGAGTTGGTTGCACAGGAAAAAACGTGCAGCCTTTATGCCCAAATACAAAACTGTTCACAGCTTTTATGCCTAAATAATAGGATGGCAGGGGAATGGTTGAATTAATCAAAATTGAAAACCGTGTGTAACCACAAATATATAGAACCCACAATTATATATAAACAAAATTGGTTGACCATGAAGTTGTATCATGCTGAGATTACAACTAATTATAACCAAAACATATATATATATATATATATAAGTAAATAATTATCATGCATCCGTAGTTTTTTTTCATTCAAACATATAAAAACAAAATCAATGATTATGTATAATTCCAATTCAATTCAAATATAAAATATTAAAAGCAACCAAAATCAACAAAAATCAATCAAGCTTCCACGATTCCAATTAATATGCAATTTATCAAGTTGCATGAAGGTGCGGCAAAAGGGAAAAAAAAAAAAATCACATGCCATATAATTCATGATCATATAATTATAGAATAAATCATCCTAGGTTTCAACTTCATCATCAATTCCAAATAATATGCAGTTTAATTTCTAGAAACATGAATTCTAGGATTTGAATCAATAAATAAAAGGATTTTTTTTTTTGAGATTTAGAAAACCTACTTGATTGAATTTATCCTCCTCTTTGAATAATCACCGATTTGAAGACGATCGTGCTGATAACGTGTTGTGAAGGAAATCCGGTGGATGAATGCAGAGAGAATATGGAGAAGCAGGGAGAAGGAAATAAGACGTCTGATTATTATGAGATTAGAATTAGGGTTTACAAGCATTAATTATCCCTTATATATGGGAGGGTAATTAATGAATACAAAGGACAAAACTACCCCTAGTACCTATTACATAAATAGACATAACCCTTACAACTATTTACAACATATATATATATATAGTGGCACACGCACATTATATAATATTTATCTTGCTTTTATCTCTGTAAATTTACCATAATAATATTATCAAACAGATCACTTCATCTCTCTCTCTACTTTCATGCTAATTTTAATGATTTCATTTTGTTCCATAGTTACTGTTAGTGAAGTCGAAGCACTTTTTGAGTTGTATAAAAGTATCAGCAGTTCTGTGATAGACGATGGGTTGATAAACAAGGTATGCATCTGCTTGCAACCCTCATATTAAGTTGCTTTCTGTCTCCCCTCCTTTTTGAGACTTCTTTGTTTTTTAACTTCCAACTTCCGAATAAAGTGAAAGGAAAATGACTTGATTGGCTTCAGGGTGGGGTAACAGTTAATATTATGGACCTTTTACCATAAAAAGTTCAATGGTGTCAACATAAATTATTACATATTTATGAGCATGGAACTTGAGACTTCACAATTTGGTTCTAAATATGTATTGTCAAATTCAGTTTTGAATTAAAAATTATACATATTTATTACATACTGTAAGAATATTTTAACTTATTTATGCCTGTATTAGTAAAATGTTTTAGTAAACATCTACATATTAACAACATTCATAACTGTTCTATGTAACTATCTACTGGAAATGTGTCATTGAAAGTTCTTATTGCATATGCAGGAAGAATTTCAGCTAGCTATTTTCAAGAATAGAAAGAAAGAAAATCTCTTTGCAAATCGGGTATGTATTTTATCATTTTAATTATTTGTCTGGTTATGTTGTGCAGATTATATTTATGCGTATAAACATTGAAATGAAGCTGTTAATGAATAAGAAATTATTGCCCGAAATCTACATCTTGAAACTTATGTACTTTTCTTTTTATTTGATTTTTTTTTTGGCATATATGGCTGGATTTTTGTTTAACTGAGAGGTATAGGTTAACCTTTTTCTGACAGTAGTTACCAAAAATTATAATGGGGTGGACCAATTTACATAATGCAGCATTAATGGTTTACTTGGTTTCTTCTTCCAGAAGTAAGATGTAATTTGTAAATTGAGGGTATTCAGCTTTCCTACTTTGCTTTGAGTCAAAAAATTGTCTGATGGTAAATATAACATATGATCCCTCAAATGTCTAACACTAGGGGTGCTTTCTAAACTCATCCTCTATGAAATATGTATGACATGTCTGGATTATGAATGACTTGCATGGTATCTAATCTGAATGTCCACAGCGTACAAAGGTAACTCGTTATAAGAGAAATCAGCCTAGCAGAACACGGGATAGAAACCTAATCCTAAAAGGCGAAAACCCATCCCTGAACAACCATAGGAATATAAAAAAATTAGGGTCGGACCAAGTGGCAGAACTCTCGTAATATATATTTATTTTGGATCAAGTTTTAACTTTTGATCTTGAGCAACCTTTACATGTAGATATTTGATATGTTCGACGTTAAGAGGAAGGGCTTGATTGATTTCAACGACTTTGTTAGATCACTCAATGTCTTCCATCCCAATGCCTCTCTAGAGGACAAGATTGACTGTAAGTTGAAAGGATGTATGAACTTTTAGAAAGTACATGAAATCTTAGAATAGCTATAAGTATTATATTCTAAACCTTGGATGCTTTTATGTTGTCTCACAGTTTCATTTAAGCTGTATGATTTGGATAGCACGGGGTTTATTGAACGCCAAGAGGTATGGTGTTCATCTTCCTGTCTTTATGTCCTCTCTCTCTCTCTCTACGTTTATGCTTTCGTTGTGTTATTGGATAAATGATTTAGGGTACAAAACAATCAGAGTTGCAGGGGTGGTAAGCATTGTGTCCCTTGTGGGAGTGGGAGTGTAACCATTATCTTGCTATCATGAATTTGGAAAAACTACCAACGGGATGTTAGGGGTATTGGTGAGGCCCATGGTTCGCTCCCAAGTTGTATAGGGTTTGGGATCCCCAAAGTTACCTATCTTGCTTTTTGCTAGAGTTCCTTCCTCCCAAGATTGCACGGTTCCGTGGGGACCCACGTCATGGATTAAGAGATTTCTGGCTATCCAATAAGTAAATAAATGAAGTTGGCAAAGCCGTCAAGTATTGGGTTCCTTGTGGGAGTAGGACTGCAGCTACTATCTTTCTAGCATGATGTTTCCTTAGAACATATTTGGGAATAGGGTAAATTGTTATTGCCCACTTGGAAGTGAGACTTTGATTGATGAAGCTGGTAGAAGTAACATGCATGGCCCAGAAAATTGAATATATAAACCCTACTTCATCATTTTGCTATTATGTTGTCATACCTTGTGCCTGTGAAATTCTATCTTTAATCCTTGCATAGATCTTCGGAATAATTTGTTAGAATTCTCAAAAGTATGGAAGTCAATTTCTTCTTATGAACTTATTTTGTATTCTCCGTTATTATTGGCATAAAGATCCAAGGCTGAGAGAAGAATAATGCCATTTGACATTTTCCATCCAATATTGTTTTGTGCACTTGAGTATTCTGAAACCTCTTTTGAATAGTTGCATGCGGCATTTCACTATTCTCATTTATGTAATCAAACCTATTCACTTACAGAAGTATGAAACCTTCTTACACGGATCTTCTTATTTGTGAATTTGGCAGGTCAAACAAATGTTAATTGCACTTCTTTGTGAATCTGAAATGAAGCTGGCTGATGAGACCATTGAGATCATTCTTGATAAGGTATGATGCGATTGATAAAATGCCTGAGCACCTTGGGGGGATGCATATAAATGTCTTGTGAAACTCATTGAAGCCTTCTCCGACACTAAGATATGGTCAAATTAATTTTTAGAATGTAGATAGCGGACTTTATTTGAGCCTACAAATGCGAGCCCATTGAAGTTGACACAAATATTACATGCCATGTTAGGTTCATCTGAGATTACCGATTTGGAGGTCCATAGATTTGCATTTTTGAGTCATTTTTTGTGTGCAGGGATATGAAAGTGAATCTGCCATTATCCTTTTATCTGTTTTCTTTTCTGATTTCCAAATTCTCTTTATATTCATGGACAGACTTTCTTGGAAGCTGATGTAAACCAAGATGGGAAGATAGACAAATCTGAGTGGAACAATTTTGTCTCTAAGAATCCGTCACTATTAAAGATCATGACCCTCCCTTATCTCAGGTATGGCACATAATTTTTCTACCTCATATACTGATGTCTATCTCAGAATTTATGAAAATCATATAATTTATCGATATCCTGAACTGAATGCAGGGATATAACTACTACTTTTCCGAGTTTTGTATTTAATTCCGAGGTTGAAGAGATTGCTACATGAGACGCAGTAGCGTAGAGAGATTCTACATTAGTAGTGTTGGATTTTAGAAGCCTGTAGATTTTTATTTTATCGGGTTTTATCAAGTGGAAGTTAAGAAAAACAAAAAAGAGATTGGTATATTGAATATTGATGCAAGGTGAGAGAGGTGTCCTGGGATATAAAAGAAAGTCACCTGAAAAGTTGTGTTTGGTCCTTTGTAAAGCCAAGCACCTTCCATATATAATGGAAATTTTCTTGTCATTTTTTTGCTGGCAATGTTTTCTTCCTTGACGAATTCAGACGATGTAAATTTTTTTATTTTATTGGGCTCATCTTAATGAAGATCTACTTACTACTGCAATGCCTTTTCTTCTTTAAAAGTGTGAGTTGAAATGCAATATTACCAGCCAAAATGGGTGTCCATAAAATGTAAAAACTGAATCATGCATTTCGTTTTAATATATACAATGAAACTGGATGGGTCTGAAAGTAGATCATGCGAGCATTCTGATGAGTACAGATTCAATTTGACAACATACGAGGCCTCTAAATTCCATAAATAAAACAAGTGTTGGGATACGTAGGCAACAAATTTAGTAAAAAAAATAATAATTATAGGCAATTCAAGTGAAAATTAATAAATTGGAAGGGAAGAAAATTTGTAATAAAGTTTCTTAATAAACAGAACGAGGACTCTAAATTAGGTAAATTAGAAACGCTTTATCCACACCAAAGATTAACTGAGATTTTTTACCATACATGTCAATCCAAAGTAAATGAGTTTGCCTATTTTTCATTCCAATCATTTGATTTACATGCCAATCCATGTCATACTATATGTTGCAAGTTGTGAAGCTAATCTCCATATGAATCCAACAAACAGTCTAGATTCAATCTGGCAACATAATATGCCAAAAGATACTGATACCTCTACACCATTATATACGTCGCATAGACTTGTGATTCTACCAAAAACTATACCGAAAACCCTAAGGATTCTCAAGTGAGGGGAAAAAAAATGGGTGGTGGTTCTACTAGGTGTGGTGTAATGCTTATTGTTCTTGCGATGGTGGCCATGGGATCTTCAATGCAGGCTTCGGCATGGCTGATAGGGAAGGTACATGTCGATATAGTGAACTTGTTGGGCCCTTCAAAGACTCTCACGATCCATTGCAAATCCGTACACAACCATGATCTTGGTGTTGTCCATCTTGGTTACAACCAACAGTACGAGTTTGTCTTTAAGAACAATATTTGGGACACAACCCAGTTCTTTTGCTTCTTCCGGTGGCAAAATGACGAGAAGAAATGGATAAGTGGCACTTATAACATATACAAGGCCAGAAGGGATGAAAAACGATGCCTCCATCGCTGCCCTTGGTACATTCTCGAGCTAGGCCTTTATTCTTACAACAAACAGACTGACATTTGGGACAATCTCTACACCTGGCCCAAATAATTAATAATAATTATGTGATGTCGATATATCGATGAACAACACTGATATTTGTCATCCTTATTTCCATGTTTAATAATTTTGTGTGTGTGTGTTTTTGCATCGTTAATAAATTAGGAGAGGAAATCAAATCAAAAAGGAAAAAAACTTGTAATCTGAATTAGATAATTTGCTATTTCATAAATGTAGAGGGAAGGTGAGCACCAAGGTCAAAAGGGGTGAGTAGAAAAGCTCTGTTGACATTCTACTACCAAAGATGGATTGAGATATTTTCCTTAATCTGAATTAGGCATCAATGCCATTTCTTATATATGAAAGTCGAATAAAAAATTGTTGTTAATATATGTTATAATTCAGTGATATTTTTTTTTGTTAAGATTTCGACGAGATTCTGTTCTTTAATTACAACAATCATCTCCATAATGATTTGTAACAGTAACCGTGAAGTTAATAAAAGACAACAATGTCCATCATATCATACATAAGACAGAGAGCAGAAGATAGATGAGGAACCAAGATATATCATTGTTTAGGAATACCCAAACCATCCATTAAGAAACATATATATGTTAAGAACCATCAACCGCTAGTGTTATGATACATAAGACTTCGGTTTTTATAGACGCCTGCCTATTTCAGTCAGCGATAGTTACCTTTGTTTACTTCGAATTTCTCATCGAATTTCTTATGTCGACTGTAAATCAACATACCAATGTGCAAATATATTTGAAAATGAAAATTGACCTGTCAAGACTGAATTCCAATTCATTTTTCTATAAGTCCAAAGCAATGTTTCTAATTTACTTCGCCGCACCGTTCTCGAATTTATATAGAAAAAAGTTGCTTTCACATCTTCTTAATTGGAAACGACTGAGGATAGGAAATGTTCATGTTTTTTAGGATACTCTCGGGAACATATCTAGTGGAGGCGAGGTAAGGCCTATAGCTCAGAGGATATAGCACGTGGTTACGAACCATGCATGGTGTCGGGAAGACCCCGAAAATGGACAACTTCATTTTCTTAGGAACACATACAAGATTCCTCACTACAAAAATGATAATGAAAACTCCACTATTAACAACTTCATTTATGAATTTCATAGTAATAGAAATACATGTCCTATCGAGCCAGAATTCGTAGCTTGCTATTTTCTTGCCTAGAAGGCAAAAATTTACCTTACAAACATATTTGCTTATGTTTCTACTTTTCAAAAATGGGCCCGGGCTTTTTTTTAGCTTGTCTAAGGTCCGCTCGCCCAATTCTTCGGAATTTCAAATAGATTTTAAGATCTTAATGAAAGTAGATATCTTTCCATTCATGTCAAAACTTCCACGATCCCTTCCCAAACCAAACATGAATCTTTTGATTCATTTGGTTCTCACACTGAATTTACTTATGACTTATGAGGTATGGGAATCCCCACATTTTAATGTAATGAGCCTATCATCTCCTCTCTATCGAAAATATCGAAACTGGTCACTAATCCAAGTACATAATATTCGGAAGGCTCTTCTGACGAAACAAATAATTTATTGTCAACAAAAAATTCGGAATGAAAATGTTCGCTTTGATACTTGGTAATCGAATGATTCACAAATCGTCCATTCAAATTTGATTTAGGATTGGACAAATTATTCATTACCAGACAAAAAAAATGCAAGATCGTAGAACAAATACAATAACAAATCAAATTTAAAAAAAAAAAAATTAAAAAGGCAAGAAGAAAGGGCTTTTAACTTCGGAGAGCCGCCATGCCATTCTCTCCAGAACTGATATCAATTGGCTGGGTTAAATATTGTTAAGAAAGACAAACAAGAAAATATATTTTTTTTTCAGAATTAATCAATATATTATGGGTACTAATTATATTCTCCACCATGATTCATTGTTTAATCTGCTATATATATAAATACAATTCGAATTAGGTCAACTGACTAGAAGCCATATCTCCTCTCACCCCATTCATAAAGAATAATATTAATCCTCGAACTCAAACTCTTACGTAATATATGCACAGGAAATTTAAGAAACGAATCCTCAAACCCTAACTGAACCCCAAGCTCATATAATATTTGCACAATAAAATTAAGAAATCAAACACTGACATAAATTTAATTTATAATGCTTCTAGCTGCACGCAACATAGCGGCATGAAATTAGAACAACCTGCGTACGTACGAGGATCTTACCTAGGACCTAGCCAGAGATTAATATTGAGAATTCAATGCTAATGAGTGATGGAACCAGTCGATCGACTACTTCAAGAGTTTGATATTTTGGTGGAGAAATTGCTACTTCCATGAGTTGGTCAAGCCCAAGCTGGCCATCATTGTCTAAGTGAACAAGGTCAGCCCTCTGCCTTGTTCTTCCACCCGCGGCCGCCCGAAAAACCCCGGCGTCATCGACCAAGTTCCAAAACACTATGTGCGGCACCACATCTCCATACCCTTTTTTCCCCATACTTGTTCTCTATTTCCTCGTAATAACGAGTCTCCCAGTCGCATGTAACATGTTTCAAGTTAGTGAACACAAATACCTTCTTCACCATCTGCTCCGGTTTCAAATTATGTTGTATAGCCATCTCAAGAACCACATCAAACACCTTCCTCAAATCAATCTCCCACTCCTGACAGTGCTCCATTCCCCTCATAAACGCGCACTTGGACTTGAGATCATCGCCTGGTATCGAGTACAGCTCTGGCTTCCGACTGTAAAACATCACCTTCCCTTTCCACGTACGGCTCTTCACTCAGTTGCGACAGCTATATCCCCATCGCCAACGACACCAGGTCCGCCTGCATCACCATGCAATTGGAAACATCACATACTGCCAAGCAATTCTTCAACTTCCCCTTTTCCAAGTACATGTCCTACTCCATTTTCTTCCACTGAAAATCGGCCTCTTTAATTTACCTTTGCTTCACCATAATCCTCTTCAACAATCTTCCACAATATACAGTATGATATGATGTGGAGGCATTGCATCCGCCTCAATCTCCCTGCTATCTTCCACGACGGGTGCGATGTATTTATCATGTGGAAAGGGGTGTGGCGGCCGGGCGAGAGAAGGATGAGAAGGAGAAAGAAGCGGAGGATAGGCGGCCGCGGAGGAGGAGGAGTTGCCAATGCCATTCTTGTGAGTTGTGAAATTCTGTCGCCAAGAAGGTTCCTGCATGGTTTGAGAACCGAGATCTTATACACTTTGACTGCTTTCTTCATCTTCTTCGAATCAATTTTCAAGGAATTGATGAATTGTTTGTTGTAAGAAACTTTGGTATGGATGGATGGAGGAACTACTATGGAGCAAGAACATGGAAGCAGACGCTCTTGTCCCTACCATATTTATGGACTTTTAAGGGAACTGTCGAGATTTCTAGGAGTTTATCTCCTTGTATTCCTTGAACGACAAGGAATGTCTTTACATATTACTTAGGCACAAAGTAATTAAGGTAACTTGAGGTTTCAATATATATAAGTCCGACGAAGGAAATGAAGAAAACATATCATGGTGGAAGAGCCAGACAGGAACGGCCTATTCTAGGAAAGTTAGTGGGAGTTGCCTCAGGTGTTCGTTGTGCTTAGTGGGAGTTGTATGCTTGTTGAACGGCCTATTCTTCTATCGGCTTCTGGAAAGTTAGGTCCAGTTGACCTAATTGGTATTGTGTTAGCATATATATAGGAGATTAAACAATTGAATCATGGTGGAGAATATAATTAGTACCCACAATATTAATTAATCCTAAGAAAACACTTTTCTTTTTTCTTTCTTATCAATATTTTAACCCAGCCAGCTGATATCCAAGGATGGTGTAACGAGCGTCCCTAATTTTAGGGATTAGCCGAGGATTAACGGATATTCAAGGTGAAATTACGATTTTGCCCCTGAACGAGGGCGAAAAGTTGACTTTTGACCCGTGAGGTCCGATGGCCGAGGGCCGAGGACCATTACGTAGATTGGATCGATACGAGTCTGTAAATAGGTGGTACGTCGAAATCGGACGTTCGACGGGAAAGTTATGTTTCACGGAAGTTCCGAGAAATTATTGCACGAATTACAAGACGAGTGGACTTTTGTCCTCAGTGGGCCTAGATATTTTGGTAACTGGTTTTTGAATGCATGCATACTTTTTAGTGAATGGCATAAATGTCTTTTTGTGAAATGATTTTATAAACTGTTGTTTCGTCTACTAACAACTTTGAATGGTTTTTAATGCCATTCAGGTTGATTGCGGATGCAGACTGTAGTAGAGATCGAGACATCACAATCCTCCTCCGATCCTGGCGCACTCTGGAAGCCCCGATAGGGCAGAGGTTGAAATTATCCCTTGTCTGACACTTCGTGCCAGACAGGAGCAGACACATCCCTCGTTAATTCCGCGGAGATTTGGGACGGGTCCTATCAGATGACATGGCTGCCATGAGAGGCCAGCAGAGAGTAATTAAATGGGAAAAAAAAAACATTGCTAAGATTGAGTTAACCCAGGCAATTAAGTGAACGTACGGGTTTAAATGTTCTATTTAACTAAGATTGAGTTAACCCAAGAAATTAAGTGAACGTACAAGTTTAAACGTTCTATTTAACTAAGATTGAGTCTTATCATTTTATTTAAGTTTGTTTTGCTCAACGACTACAAAAAATTAATAGATTTAAGGGTATTTGTTCCGTCCTTATTTAAGCCTCATTTTGATGTCCTTTAATTTGTTGCATAAGCTAGTACTCAAAATTTCGTTTGGAATTATTTGGAAGATTTTGATTTTTAATTAAGGTGAAAAATCCATAAATTTTTTTGAAGTAATTTTAGAAATTTGAGATGTGAGGAATATAGAACAAAGTAGTGAAAGATTACGAGTTGAAGAATTAAAAATTAAGAATTATTTTTAATACAACAATATTGAAGCTAGGAAGGTTTCTATAGGTTCAGCATCGACGCCATTTTTTATGAGTGTCGAACCCAAAATTTTCTAATAAACAATGAAGATGTATAGTATCAAACTGTGTAATACTAGGGAAAAAATGTGTTTTAATTTATCTCCATTAGAAGTTTTGGGAATTAGAAATTTGGATTTAAATTCTTAAGAAGTAAATAAACGTCTTTCGAATTAAATCTATAATTCCAAAAGTAATACTTTTAGCAAAAAACAAATTTGTTGAGTTATAATCCAGTGATACTCTTCTTCATTAAGACTTGGATATGAGATTGCACTCTTCAACCATCATCTCCTTATGGTCAGGAATATAAGATCTGTAACCATGAAGTTGATAAGAGAACAATGTCCATCATATATATATATATATATATATATATATATATATATATATATAAAATACAGAAAGAGCAGAAGGTAGATGAGGAACCAAGATCAATGGTTAGGAATATCTAAAACCATCAATTAAGAAGCATATATATATATGTGTGTGTATTATATACACTACCCAGTGCTCAGTATAACCCAGATTAGGAAATAGGAATTACCAAGAAAATACAGGAAAGTAACCAAAGTATGAAATAAATCCAATGGCCAGGAAGATACAACTATAATTAAATTTCTGAATAATTCATCAGGTAATTGTAAAAATCAAAACATGATTGTGTATTCTACAGACTACAGTTCCCTTTTGACCTCATCCCACCTGCTATATATTATGCGCTTTTATCAGAAGCCATGAAATGAAGGAACCATGAGGAGGAAAGTAAAAGATTTCAAAAAATATCTTGGCAGTAATAGAAATCAGACTAACCAGCAAAATTATGTCTTTCTTCTTTCTTGCTTGAATCCACCTAAACTCATATTCCTTCAAACTCACAAGTGTTACTCAGAATGAACTCAAAAATCATATTCATTGGGTAATTTTTTTAACTTCTTACTCACCTGCAACGAGGGTAAAAACTGAATGACAAAAATTAGAGTCATTAATTGGTCTAATCATCTGAGAATTAAAAGGAAAAAGAAGCTGATCATGGTATCAAAAGTGAGAGAAAAAGAAAGATTAGATTTCTTGATCATCAAGAAAGGAAGGGCACATAAAACGCAAAGCTAGCAGCCATGGACTGATAATACTGAATCCCAAAGCCAGAGGAAACAGTTTGTGACCAGAAGGGAAAAGAAATTTTAAACACCTTGCTACTTGGGCATTTCTACAAACACTTGACGATCAAGAATCATTATTATTATTATTATTCCTACAGACCCTACAGACTAAACTTGGACTTTGATCAATACGGATGAAGATTACCCTCATCTTCGTATCTGTAAATGCAATCCACAGCTGTGTGATCTTCTTCATGGCAAATTTGACATGTCTCTACCTGACGAGGAGTTGGATGATTCCAAAATTTCCTCTGCATAAGATTGGTTGTTTCCATGGCCGACTCTTCTGCCTTTAGAAGCAGGTAAAGCTCATCCATAGAGGGAGGGTTAGACCTCACAGCCAAGATTGCAGTCCTGAAATTGTTGTACTGGGAAGGCAATCCATTCAGAGCATGAATAACAATGTCCATATCATCAACCTCTACTGAGAGACCCTTGAGCTTGTATCGAATGCCTTCAATTCTCTTCATATACCCATCAACGGAGTCCTCCCCTTTTGTGATGGTTTGGAGTTCAGACCTGAGCTGCCTGCCATGGATCAGCAATAAAGCATTGAACTTTTCTTCCAGAGTGATCCAGATGCTTCTCGCGGTGGTGCAGCCGACGATGTACGCGAGCACCGAAGGGGAAATTGTGGCGTTGATCATCACCATCACCGCCTTGTCCTGCCTGTTCCAGGTCTCATAGCTGGGGTTGGGCTCATCAGATTTTGATTTGGATTCCTGATTTTTGATAAATTTTTCAGGGGATTTGAGAGAGCCGTCGATGTAGCCGAGAAGGTTTTGAGCTGCTAGTATGGTGGTGATGAGAAACTTCCAGAAGAAATAGTTGGTTGAGTCCAATCTGATCGGCATGAGTTTGCAGATGGTGGTTAGCAGAATGATGGGTTCTTGGTGGAAATAGGCGGAGGTTGAAGAAGAAGCAGCCATTTCTGTTTTGCAGAGATATGGAAAGAGCAGCATACACAACAGGCTCGCATTGTTTATATATACAAGGGTTACAGGATTACCCTTTATTACCATTAGCTTAATGGGAATTCAAATTATAAATTAGCTCAATAATAAATAAGAAAAAGTTTAATTTTTTACTAATAATTTTAATCCCTTAATTTATAAAAAAAAAATTATAAGTGTGTCAATACATATCTTATAATTTTATTTTATTTTATGTAATTGTTTATTTATTTTCGTTCTTTTTGTAATAAAAGTTATTTGATTTTATTTTATTACCAAAAAAAACCGAAAAAATTATTCTATTGAATTGTTTGGTGTCATTTGACCATTTGAAGTTTTTGGTTATGGATTATGAATTTATGATTGTTATCATCATTGGCAATTTCTATTTCAAATAAGGTACTCCAACTTGAGTGGAGTAGATGATTCTAGATGAGTTATTATACGTAATTTACTTACGAAAGAATAAAATATGCAAATAATTAATAATTTGCCTACGAATAAATAAAACCAAAAAACTTTATAAAATAGATAAACATGTAAATATGTAATTATTCAAAAGTATCAGATAATACCTAAGAAGTTGAGTGGATTAAAATGATTTTCATTTCTAAAACAAATATGAAAATATTAAATTTAGTTAGAATTATTTTATAAAATAATTTTTTTTAAATAAATATAAATATTTAAATTTGAAAGTTACTCATCCATATCTGAAAAAAGAGTATAAACGGTATTAGAAAACTTAAAAAAATACAGTAAAACCTTAATAATGCAATAAACGGATTATTTTGTATGTTAAATGGATTAAACGGATTATTTTATATGTTATACTTAAAAACTGAATTGATTTATAATTATTTCATATTTAATTTAAGAAGAAAAAAAACATGACAGATAGTTAAAGATATAACGTTTTAAAAAATATAAAATAGTCAAGTGAAGCATTCTAAAATATATATGTATTTTTATTATCTGATATAAACTACATATAAATAAAATAATTATAAATTATTAAACAGTGCTTTTGATTATATTTTAAAATGTTTTTATTTTAAAAATATTATTTTATTTATATGTCATGTTTCATGTAATAACTAGATGATAACAACCTTACTAAACTGTTATTAATCCCAGTTTTACCCACTATAAATGATCAGGTGCAGCAACCCACTGCTGCTGCCGGTGCAGCGGCAGCTTCACTTGTGAATGTGAAGGAGCAATGTGTCTTGACACGTGTAAGGCGAAGATGGCAACTGCCGAATTGATTTTGTTAAACAAGATTAGAAAATAAGAGGTTGCTGATGGTGTTAGAGGCTGGAGGTCGTCTTCTTCTCAGCGGTCAAGAAGGCCGCCGCAGTTGTCGCATCACCGCCGGTGTTGGGTATTTTTTGCTTTCTTAATTGTATTTGTTATGTTTTTGGGTGGGGCTTGGATTTTCAGTTTGGTGTTGGAATTTGGACATGGTGTTCGATTTGGGTTTTAGATTTTGTTGGTAAAAATATTGATAATTGCTATATTCACATAAATATGAAAATAAAACAACATTTATAATCGAATAAATGAATTACAAATGAAATGAGTAAAAGACACTTTACAAGTATGATCGAGTTTAGAACTTGATTCTATTTCCTTAAAAACGAAATTGACTTTTCACCGGTGCTCAAGGATTTTACTTGGAAAACATCTCACCGGATACAACGATCGGTTTCTTGCGGAAGTAGCACTTCAATCCACAAGAATAGCGAACGCAAACCGTGTTTAAAACTCTCTCTTAAAATATTCTAAAGTTGTATGCTTTCTAGACCTGCTATTCAATTTGCACAAATGTATTGAATGATTGAATATTTATTTTTGAAGGAATGAAATGAATTGTGGACAACTCTATTTATATAAGTATTAACATCTCTTCGTAAGAAACACATATTTTAATATGAGATATATCTATTAAATAAAGTATACATATTTTAATAAGAAATACATCTCTTTATAAGAGACATATCTCTTAATAAAAGACACATATTTTAATAAAAGACACATCATTTTCATAAGAGACATTGTATGTAGTCATTAGACTTTTAATATGTACCTCTTCATGAAAATTCCATATGCCCCTTCTACCAAAGGTTAGCAAACCATATGGCACTTTAATTCAAATAATATATATATTATTCAATTTTCTAATCAAAATATTAATTTTATACAAATCAACATTCATCTATAAAATTATGAATTAATTATTAGGGTCAAACTCTAATTTTAAAAGTATAATGGTCCAACAATTATGTCCTTTTAATTTCCATTCACATTATAACTCTTTAATTTCCTAACATATTCATGGTCGGCGATGATCGTAACTGTTCACTGGTCGTGTCCTTTCAATGAGGAGGTTGTTGGGGTGGGCCATGCAAATGTGACCGACAGCGTTATGGTTATGAGCCCAGATATCGTCCACCTTTGGGAAACGTGGCATAAGTCATGTTAACGTGCTCATGGGTCCCTAATTTGTGAATTCATTGTGAGGCATCTAGCCACGTAGATTAATAAGTAAGGAAGGATATAATACCATTTATAAGTATATTTCCAATATCTAAATTTAAACTGTTACAATTTTAATGGTTTAACGGTTTGATACAGTTTAAATTTTCTAAAATTATAAATGAAACCATTTCGATCCAAATCGTTACTAACGGTTCGATTTGAATCAAAATGATTTGAAACTGTCACTTAGTCATTAATTAAATAGTACGACGTCAATACATAGTTGCGCCGACTATAGATATAGACTAGGCTAAGGGACATACTTCATCTCTTTTTTTCTCTTCACTTACACCTTAAACTTCCGCTGAGTCTAACGAGGCTTAAGGTGTGGAGCCTTCCACTATGTACCTAGGCATGGGCCTACAGTATGGGCTGAGGTAGGCTGAAGCCCATCCGAGTATTTCAAAACCCAAATTAATAGCCCATATTTTTAAAAAAAATGGGTGCCTTGAATAGCTCATCCGAAAGTAACAAACATTTCCCATCTAACATTAACCCAACCTAAATATTAAGCCCAATCTAAATAATTATTTAAAAACATAAAAAAAAAAAAAACCTAAAAAGTCTACTTGCAACTTGCAAGACAAACGGAACCTTACTCTTTTCCCAAATTCATTTGTTGTTTGCTGCTGGGAAACATGTGAAGGCATCCTTAGTTCAAGCAAGTGCCTTTCAAGCAAATCCCACAAAAGCTACTTGGTTGTTTTCCAAATCAAAAATTATTTCATCCAATCATCTTCTTCCTATTGAATTAGTAAGTTTGTTTTTTCTTTTTATTATTTCATTGTTATTATTTTTTATTCATACTTCTACATATTATAGATTTGCTATTTAGGGATTAGATTTGGTGGGTTCTTGTTAGGATTTTGATGAACCTAAATAAATTACTTAAGTTTTATGCTAAGTTAATATTAAATAAGTTATTTAAACAAATTAGTAATTTTTTATAATGGATTGTGTTGTGGACTTGTGGCCCTTATGAACTATGGAGTATATTGGGTTTTTATTGTTGTATGTGCAATTTTGTGTTGTGGTATGTGGGATAAAGTATCAACTTCTTAATTTAGACTTCTACATATTAGAGATTTGTTATTTAGGGATTAGATTTGGTGGCTTCTTGCTAGGATTTTGATGAACCTAAATAAATTACTTAAGTTTTATGCTAAGTTAATATTCAAATAAATTATTTAAGCAAGTTAGTAATTTTTTTATAATGGATTGTGTTGTGGACTTGTGGCCCTTATGGACTATGGAGTCTATTGAGTTTTTATTGTTGTATGTGCAATCTTTTTGATAAAGTAACAACTTCTTATTATTCTTTTAATTTCTAAATTTTGAGAATTAGATTATAAATTTGTTAAATGCATATAAATTGCATACTAATTAGCTTTATATCGCACATATGTCATGTAGGTTATCATTCATCCTTTGTTATGTCTAAACAATCCAAAATTTCAAGTAAAAAACACATTCTTGCATATTTTACAAAAAAAAGAATGAGGAAGAATCATCAAATCTACATTTGACAGGACCGCCCCCGAAAGGGGCATCGATAGCAGTGCCCGGTCCTGCTCCCGTCTGGCAAGATGACTGAAAAACCCAAGTTACCCTCAGTACTTGCCAAACCAGGGATAGCCACACGTACTTACTCATGCCTCCGCCCCTCGTACAGCCTCTAACAACGCGCCACGACCTGGAGGGTAAAAAAAAACCAAAAGGTGTGAGTGGACAAAAATTAATCAGTTTAGCAAAACAGATACAACAAACGTTTTTACCCTCCGCGTAAAAACGAATGCATGCATACAAAAATCATTTCGCAATCGGGTAAGATTTTCCACATAAGAAAACTGTGTATCAAATTTCTACATAAGGAAAAACTCGTATGAACCTCAAAATCATTTTCCTTTCTTGACCATCGGGTCTTAGCCCGCAATCATAAGCACCGGGCCTCAGCCCAAAACCACGAATCAAAAACCAAATGCACAACATGATCCAAAACCAACAACCTTATACCGGGCCACTGCCCAACTCAACCGAAACATCAGAAATCATCAATAAATCTCGAGTCAATCATTTTGCTGGATATCAAGTGCGCCCGAGTCTTTAAACTCAAAACCATGCGCATAAACAGGCCTTCCCGGGATATCAACGAGTCTTTAAACTCAGAACATAATCTATAGGCCTCGGGGGTATCACAGTAACCGAGTCTTTAAACTCATTAAGGGCCCTCCCCCGTCATCAATTAACCGAGTCTTTAAACTCAAAACGTGCTTCAGCAATAGCACCCGGGTCTTTAAACCCCAAAACATTTGTCAAACACAACAACGTGGGATTCATCCCAAAATCACATTTTTCACAACAGGACTCATGGTCCGAATTTCCACATTCAAATCCCCAAATCTTACTTCACAAACCATATTCAAATCATCATTACACACGGGGCATGCACAATCACACCAAATCACTTTATTAAATCATTTTTCATTCCCGAATTCGAATTCGCAACAATGATTCCGTAAGCCGGCATCCGGAAGCATCATCCCGAACCCAAACCAAGAATCCGCCTTAAATTTCCGAAAATCGAAATCTCGTTTGTTAAAATTACTTTTATGCCCCGAGCATCAAGCCCGAAATCACCTTTTTCAAATCCATTTTAATTCTTAGAAATCACTTCCTTCCCAAATCTCATTTTCAACACATCAAAACCACAACCAAAATCACCAAAATCGTAATCCAAGCGAACATACTCAAAACCCATTTTTAAAATCCTCAAAATCTCAAGTCTCATTTCAATTCTCAGATTCAAACATCAACAGTGGTCAAATCACAATAACTCGAAATCTCGTAAAACGTGCAAGTCCAGAACGTTCTCGAAAAATGTGTAATTTCACATGCATAGTAAAAATACGTATAAATACGGGAATCGAATACGTATAAATATGGAAATCAAAATCAATCACAACTTATAATCATAATCATAAAATCATAGAAATAATTTATGCATGCATTAAATTTTGAAAGCAACGTCCACTCACACACGGTCCAATAGGGCTCGGTTTCGCGCCGCACGCGGTTCCGTAATTTCCGACATTTTCCAAAAACCCGAATCCTGCCCGAAAACACATCCCCGGGTCATTAAGGTGTCAAATAACAACATACTAATTTCCCATAATTTTTCGGGAATTAATCGTTAATTACAAACGTAACATAAATCTTCGGACCCTCGGAATAACATCGAAACGGTGTCCGATAAATTCGAAACAAGCGTTAAAATGTTCGTTACAATGTATAGGACAAAAGTCATTTTGAACTTACCTTGAAAATCGGACCCACGCGCCGTCACGCGCCGCCGCAAGCGGCTGCGCGTGACAACCACGCGCCTGCTACAGTAACCCCAACGGTCACCATCTTCACCCGACCGCCTGGTAAACGGGCCATTTGACCCGCGTCAAAACCCGATTCAATCCCTGCGATAAACTAACTAATTTATTCAATTGATCATTCAGATGAACTCGTAACATACTTAATTAGAGGTCTGTGTCCCACATTCACGTCAACACAGTCCCAAACCAACTCAATTGAACATGGGTCCTAATCGGGTTCGAAGTTCCAATTCATCACATAGACATTGTTTTTCTTCGAGTTGATTAGCTATGAAGCTTCGTAGACTCACCCCCACTATGATTGTGAACTCAATTTCACAAGAGCTTACCTCCATGACCACGACTCCAAGTTCGGTTTTCTGCAACTCAGTCGTGGCTGTCCATGGCTCCCCAAGCTTCGAGCTTCGATCCCCTTGATCTGGATCGACTAAATGAGGTCTCAGAAGACTGAATTGAGCCTCGAATTGGCTTGGGCTAGCCTACATTTGGTATTGAACTTTTGAATTGATCAAGCACAGTTTCGGGTTTCTGGGTGCACTTCACTCAGTCGCCTCGTTCCTCCTCAACAAAACATTCACTCTCCCCCTCTGTCTCTCCCCCAGCAACTGTTTTAGCCACTCGGACCAACATTCCTGCCACCCGTGCCCTGCTCTCTTGCACGAACCAACTCAGTGCTCTCTGTTTCCCATTTCCAACGGCACCCGGCAATAGAGAAGCAACCGTGCACTGCGCCTCACTGTCCCACGAATTCTGTTTCCCACCAAGGCATAAACAATTCACTACGCCAAGCCCAAGCAATTGGTTTCTTAAACAAATCGCCTGTGCTCTATTTTTCTGAGGAGGAACCCACACCGTACGCGGCTGTCCCAAGAACACAGCCAAAATTACCATTTTGCCCTCTCTTGATAATTTACCAAATTGCCCCTCACGCGTCCTAGACCTATAACTTGGTCATTCGAGCTCCGATCGACGCGTGCCGCCTGTCTACGAACTCAGGGCATCGAGACCTTCCTAACGGTCCTCGGTCCTCGGCCATCGGACCTCCCGGACAAAAGTCAACATTTTCCCCCTTTTCGTCCAAATTACGAAAATGCCCTTGAACTTCCGAACGTCATAACTTTCACCTCGAACGTCGGAATCGAACGTGCCACCTGTCTATGGACTCGTGACGTCCCAACCTACGTCACGGTCATTGGTCAAAGTCTATTTGACCGCCCGAATTAAAAGTCAACGTTTTACCCACGACTAGGGGCAAAACGGTCATTTTGCACCGGTCGTCCGAATTCGCCCAACTAATCACCGATTAACCCCGCTAATCATGATTAGTTAGTAATCTAATCCCGAATTCCGGGACGGGTCGTTACAACATTCTTCTCCAACTTTGAATAATGATGACTATGAGCAACAACTTTCTAAGTCCCAAAGAGTTGAGTCACTTAGAGTCAATCACCAAGTTAAAAGAGTTGAGACTAATTATCTTGAAAGAAATCTTAGAAAATGTCCTTCAATATCGACATATTCCTTCAATGAACGGGATAACATTAGAAGAAAATATATATTAAATGGGTCATACCAACTCGAGTTGGTTGAGTGCCCACACACCTTTGATGGGAGGCAATTCCGTCAATTCCAAAGAGGTTGGTTCTCCAAATTTCCATGGCTCAAATACTCAATTGAAAATGATAAAGCATATTATTTTCCTTACTTTGTTTTCGATAGTAGTCCACTAAGTCATTCTTTATTTACTTCTCAAGGTTTTAATACTTGTAAAAGGTTGGTGGTGGCAAAAATCAGCGTTTCTTCGAAAAGCATGTGGGTCTTTATACTTCACCTCACGATGGTGCTATGCAAAAATGGTATAATTTACCAAGAACAAATGGGCATATTGAGAAGGCAATGAATCCACAATCTCCACAACATGTGAAAAACAATAGGTTGCGGCTTAAGTCCACCATAGTTGCCGCGAAGTTACTAGTAAAACAAGCATTGGGTTTTAGAGGTGATGCTGAATCTATAAACTCCTCAAATCTTGGAAATTTTATTGAGGTAGTAAAGTCTTACGAGGAAATAGATGAGAAACTTGTCAAACTTGCATTAGAAGCTCCCCAAAATGCTAGTTATCAATCACCAAAGATTCAAAAAGAGATCTTGAATATTCTTTCTAATAGAGTTAGAAAGAAGATTCGTGAGGAAATTGGTAATGATTTTTTTTTTGTCTTCTTGTTGATGAAGCACTTGATGAATCTAGTAAAGAACAAATGTAACGACCCGTCCCGAGAGCCGGGATTAGTAAAGTGATTAGTAACGGATTAGTGAGTCTAATTGGCATTTAGATGGTTACTTTAGGCCCGTTAGTGTAGAATGACGATTTTGCCCCTGGTTTGGGTAAAATGTTGACTTTTAGTTCGGGCGGTCAATGGCATTGACCGATAACGGTGACGTAGTTCGGGACGTCACGAGTCCGTAGACAGGTGGCACGCCCGATTCCGACATCCGAGGAAGAAGTTATGATGTTCGGAAGGTCGAAGGCATTACCGTAATTTAGTTAAAATAGGGGAAAAGTTGACTTTTTCGTACGATAGGGTTTTTACGCGTAGACCGAGGACCATTAGGTAGATCTCGTCGTCCTGAGTTCAACGACAAGCGGCATGCCTTCATCGGACATTAGACGGGCAAGATACGGGTCTGGAACGGCGAAGGGTAAAATGGTAATTTTGTGTTACAAGGGCATTTTAGTCTTTTTGGTGCATTGGGAATTGGGCCAATCTGATAAGGCCAAGTGCACAGGTGCAAGTGGATATTTGTGAGAGGGGCTCTAGGATTGTGACATGTGGCAAGGGGCTAGAGGTTTCTACAAGTTTGCACGGTTTAAAATATTTGGGTGAGTCGTGGTTGTGGCCGTGCAATCGAAGAAAACAGAGAGTGAGGTTGAAGGAGGAAATCGATCAGGTGAAGAGAGGTGTGAGATGTTGTGATCTGGTGAGTGAGAGTAGAGATTAAGTGAGAACGAATGAGTGAGTTTGAGTGAGAATTTGTGAGGGAAACTTGAGAGTGTGAGGGGTAAGTTCTCAGGGAGAACAGAGAGGGATTTTGGTGGTGGTGTTGCCGTGTTTGAGCAATCGAGGCTGGTGGTGGTGTCCAGAGGACGGAGGAGGATTAGAAGGGTCGCATAACCACGGTGGAGCTCACGACGGCTGTCAGGACCCACCCCGGTTTCACTCCGAAACCCGAGGCAAATCCTGCTCCCGTCTGACACCCCGACCCAAAACAGTCAGACGCAGGAGATAGTACTCAATAATTCCCGAAGTTAGAGTTTTACAGAGCATAGTACAAAATACACAGAAAAGAAAAACCGATACTAATTACACGCACGCGGTAAGAAAAATTGAAAACACTCCGGGATCCCTCACGTGCCTTCTATGCCTCGGACACTGCCTCGACGTCAAGACCCCGCGCTAGCTCCACAACCTGGAGGGCAATTTAAAACAGAAAATGTGAGTGGACCATAATAAAAGAAAAGTTCTAAAATCATTTATCAGAAAACCGAATTTAACCCTCCGTTTTGAAACCACATGCATAACTCAGTTATTAAAATAATTATAAACCAAGAAACATCATAAGAAACAGAAACACTATAGCATATGAATCATAAAACCGTACCAGAAACCATGAACATCCAATCATTATTTTTCCGATCAAACCTGCTGGACCTATCCGAGTCTTTAAACTCAACAGGCCTCAATCATATCCGAGTCTTTAAACTCCCGAGTATTTAAACTCAAAGGCCTACGGGGGAAATATCAATATATCCGAGTCTTTAAACTCAATCCGGGCCCGTCCCCCGTCAATCATAATATCCGGGTCTTTAAACCCAATAACCAGATCCAGCAAATCCAATCCAAAACCAAAGTAAAAACCAATTCGAAATCCATCGCCAAACTCTAATTCGAAATCCCCGGTCCGAAGCTCTTTCGGCGTTCAGAACCGTCATTCCGAACCCAAATCCGGAAATCCATTTTTCAACTTTAAAACCAAATTCCGCTTTTCGAAATCCGATTCTAAAACCAAAAACCTTGGTCATCGAAATCATGTTCCAAAATCCCCTTTATAATCATTGAAAACCATTTATTGTTTGAAATTTCAAACCATGGCATCATAATCAGAAATCAAGACTTTCTCGTAAAACGTACCAAATACGTAATTTCTCGAAAAACGTGAAATCATGGAAAACAGTTATAGAAGATTCAATAAACATGGTATCACCTATAAAACCATAAATCAAGTAATTAAAAGCAGTTATGCATGCTCAGTTTAAGGAAGAAGTCCACTCACAGTACCGAGCCCTCAATCGCGTCCCGAACGTCCTGCACGTTCCTCGGCTTCCTCGGGAAGTCCCGATCCTGTTAACAACCACCAAATTACGTCACTAACACGTCTACAAGTAACCACCTGACTACGCCCAAACTACGCATTAAATTAAACACGTAATTTGAGTGTTGTGCAATTTAAACCCTTTTTGTGTAGATGTAGTATTGGTAAATAGGGATCGTTCTTAACCGGGGAAATTAGGGAACATTAATAATGTGTTAGTGGGAAAGAGTAATGAATAAATGAATAATGAATAAATTAATGAATTAAATAATTAAATAATTAACAAATTAATGAATTAATGAATTAAAGAATAAAAGAATTGAGAATTAAAGAATAAATGAATTAAAGAATTAACTAATCAAAGAATAATAAACTAAAAGTATTAAAGAATAAAAGAATAAAGAGATGAAAGAATCAAAGAATAATAAACTAAAAGTAGAAAAGAAGAATAAAAGAATAAAAGAATAAAAGAATAAAAGAATAAAGAATAAAAGAATAAAGAATAAAGAATTGAAAAGGGGGGTTTTGAAAAGAGTTGTAAATATAAAATAAATAAAACAAGTAAAAATAATTAAATACTTAATTTTACTTCTACTTTAACCTTTGTACTAGTGAATTTTCTTCAAACACATATTTTTACCAACACTCTAACATCATGCTCATATTGAACCAATCACGAAATCATACCTTAATCATCTCAAATACATGCATACATTTTTCATATTATAAATGCACCGAACAGCGGATTATTACTTACAATATGATTCACCTTAAGTAAGTGATTTAATGCGCCGAACAGCGATCAAACATTAAATCTCTTCAACTCTATCCTAAATGCCCCGAACAGCGGATCAACATTTAGTTTCGAATTGAAGTTTAAGTACTAAAACATATGAAGTAAAAGAAACTCAAAAAGTAAAACACATGGAGATTGCATTCTTACTTACAAATGTTAGAAAGAAAATACCAACACATATATTGAATTATAAGTAAAACCAATAACAATAACAAGAATTTAAGTAGAGAAGTATGGATTTTCACAAGAATCACCGAACAGCGGCAGGAAACTTGTGAAGATGGAAGAAGAAATACGAGGAATTCGGTCTTAAAACTCTTGAATTGCCTTAGAATTACTTGGCCTAGGTATTTCTTAAGGAAAGCATAAAAATGTGTTTAAGAGATCTCAAAGAAATATCACAAGAACAAAGTAAAGAAGAAATGAAATTAAGAAAAATAAAAATAACATAAATTAAGAACAAGAATTAAAAGAAAGCTAATTAATAAGAAAATCTACAAGAAGTTAAAATGGTCCCCAAAATTGTCTCTCAAAAGAGAGAAATAAAAGAACTAAACTAAGAACTAAGAACTAAGAACTAAGAACTAAGAAAGAAATGGAAGAATGAAACTAATTGGGGACTCCCAAAATACATGAAATGACCTCCCTATTTATAGAGGGAGTGCCACAATTGTTTAATTAAAAGTACAAAATTAAAATATAAAAATAGCAATAAAATAGTACATGAAGAAGTGATGGAAATGATGAGATTGGGTGGGAAAAGATGCTGATTTTAGGGCAAATATGCTGATTTTGGAGAAAAGTGGCTGATTTTGGGGAAAAGTTGCTGATTTTGGGGCAAATATGCTGATTTTGGGAACTATTGGGGGGCTGCTGGATTTTTGGCTTGGGCTGCTGGATTTCAGCAGCTTCCCACCGAATTTCCTTGCGATTTTCGGTGGTTTCTCATATTTCGTCCATAATTTCTTCGTTATAATTCCGATCGGGACGATTCTTTCACCAAAATGCTCCAAATTCCAAGCTTTATTTATTTCTACAAAAATATCACAAAATAAATTAATTTGTCTAATTATTTATTATTTTAATATTAAAAGTCAAGTATAATGGGTATAAAATAATATAAAATAACGCTTATTTGAGGACTTATCAAATACCCCCACACTTAAACTTTGTTAGTCCCTAGCAAATACTAAAATTAAACTACGAACTCAAACAAGTAACCTTTAACTATTTGTCTCAATATTTCATTATTACAATCATGGCATAAAAGATTTTCACTTAAAGCATTTAAGCATATGGAATTCAAAAGTTAATACTTTGTAACAAAATGCTTCAACAAGTAAGATAATGAGTAAATATGGTGAAATGGATCTCAACATGAATAAAACAAGTATGAATCAACTCACAAGGATATGCACTCATAAGTTCACTCAATTTGTGAGGGTTTGTGTTTGCACTCAAAGTATGTGAGAAATACTCACATAATCGAAATGAAGTACTTTTGCAAAATCTCAAACAAACACCTCAAGATAAAAACAAAACATACTTGCACAAATGATCCAAAACCATAAGCTTACTCAAGTGATTAACTCAACTAATCAAATTCTACCATCTTAAGGATCATAAGGTCTTTACGAAGGTTGTAATGGGGCTAAGTTTAGAGGCAAGGAAAATATAGGACAAGTGGTGCTCAATTCGTTCCAAGACTCAATAGATTCCCAAAACGTATCATAGCTTCCCAACCTTAGTGCAGTGATGTCAGTAATCCATCCTTTCGAACATAGGCCTAATTTCATCATGTTGGGCCTCACAATCATTCTTTGTGTCGGATTTACAAATGTAAGAGACTTAACTCAAACATTACATAATCAAACCTTATTACCTTGATAAAAACTCAATACTTTTTTTTTTCTTTTTTTTTTTTTGATGATTTTTTTTTCTCTTTTTTTATATCAAGGTAATAACATGTGTCAACAATACAACAAAGCTTGAGTCGGTAAATCCAAATAATTCACATAAAAGTCTTTCCAACATCATTATTTTCTCTTTACACAATCATTATGTCTTTAACCGAGTTCTTGGAACAAGGGTAAAGGATGTCTATACTAAGCTCAAGTGTTTAGATAATCATGGTGATGAAAGAAAGGCTTAATGTGGGCTCAAAAGGGTTAAAACTAAGGGGGTCGCAACTTGTGCGCACAAAATAGGGAACATGGATGTTTGAATTTGTGGTGTTAACCCTAATGCCTTAATCATTTCCAAAATCAGAGAGTTTATTGACTCAAAAGCTTTGAAAATCACATAAAATAAGTTCTAGTACTCTATAGTTCATTAAAAGCTATGGCAAGCAGTTATGAGGCATATGTATATCAATTTAAACAAAAAACTTATGAATCACTCATCAAAGATGTATATAAAGTTCTAAAGCTCACATAAGGTTCATATGATTCATACTTATCTTATCATGCTCGTTTATGTGCCAATTTACATGCATTATCTTCAAGTTATAACACTTAATCACAAAATATTAACAAACAAATTCAAGTTGTAGTGATTATCTTTATGGCCATAACATATTCCTTTCTGTTCATTTATGTCATTGACAAGTTAAATGGCAACTTAAGACTCATAAAAACACTAAGTTAAAACAAAAAGAAAAAAAAAACAATAATATTTTTTTTTTTCATTTTTTTTTTCACCCTTTGTTTTATAATTTTTTTCAATTTTTTTTTGTTTTTTTGTTTTTTGAACAATTAAAATTGTAAACCATTCCCCCACACTTAAATTCTACATTGTCCTCAATGTAGGAAAATACGAAGTAATTAAACATAGAATCAAAGTAAGGAAGATGATTTACGAAAATAATAGGAAAACATTAAATAAACAAAATAAAAGAGAGTGAAGGGTAGAGGATAGCAAATCTGTATTGATGACTCCTTCACATCCCGGGAACACATTGGGTTGCCTCCCAACAAGCGCTTGAAGTTTAACGTCCATCCAGCCTAGACAGAGATGCAAGTTAGTTAGTCAGAGATGTACGTTAATTAAGAATGCAAGTTAGATATGCAAATTAAAGTTAATGATGCAATGTGAGTTAAAGATGTAAGTTAGAGGAAGAGTGCAATGCAAGTTAAACTAAATATGCAAGTGAAGTTAAAAATGCAAGTTAAATGAAAGATGAAATGCAAGTTAGAATGAAAGATGCAAGTTAGTTTTGTCATGACAAATAATGTAAATTAAGATATAAACAATATTTACATGTCGGGGGAAGTCAAAGATATATATGGTTCACATAGCCTCAAAGTTTAAATGGAGACTTATACGTTCGTGCGGCCCAAGTAAATATCTTGGATTAATTCAACTGTTTGGGCAACGTCAAAAGTGACCAGGTTAGAAAGAATACACATAAGAGGCAGGGCTATTTTCTTAGACCCAAAACCCGTTATGAGTACCGTCTCTTGTCCTAGACATCACCCTCGAAAATTTCTTACTCCAGAGGAATTAAGATGACTCAAGTGTTAACAATTACCGTGGGTGAGAGTTAACAAAAGAGTCATCGCCGATAAAGATCAAAATCTAAACTTCGAAGCACAAGTGATCTACATATAGCTGAGACTAATGCATGAATGCAATAACTATTTACAAGTATGTTTTTTATGCACAATTTACAAATATAACATGACAATTTACGTATGAACAATTTATACAAGTATGAACAATTTATTTACAAGTATGGTTTTATTCACAAGTAATGATATTTACAAAACAATTTCTCATTAACAAACTAACATAAGTATAAGATTTATTTAACAATTTAGATTTACACTAACACAAAGTGAAGATAAATGAATATTTTTACGAATAAATGAAGAAAAAGAAATTTTTTATTTTTTATTAATTAATTTTTTTTTCTGAATTTAAAAATTAAATAAATGAAGAAAAAGAAATTTTTTAAATTTTTAATTTTTTTTTACGAATTTTATGTTTTTTTTTAATTACAAATAAAAATAAAAATAAGGAAAAGTGAATATTTACCATAAGCATTTATGAACAATTAAAAAGAATGAACATTATGTACAAGTATGAACAAGAATAATATAACAAGTAAGAGAATTATAAACAAATATAAATGAAAATCTATTATGAACAAGTATGCATGTATACTATGAAATATAAAAGTTATGAACAAGTATAAAAGGTAACAAGTAACATATATACAACATTTATTTACAAGTATGAATTAACACTAACATAAAGCTAAGATAAGATTTTTTTTTATTATTTTCAAATTTTTTATTTATTTCGAAATTTTTTTTTTAAATTTAAATTTAAATTTTATCAAGACATAATAAATAAACACGCCTGTCACGCGGGTGACCCGGGTTCGATCCCCGGCAACGGCGCCAAAAATTGACTACGCCCCAAACTACGCATTAAATTAAACACGTAATTTGAGTGTTGTGCAATTTAAACCCTTTTTGTGTAGATGTAGTATTGGTAAATAGGGATCGTTCTTAACCGGGAAATTAGGGAACATTAATAATGTGTTAGTGGGAAAGAGTAATGAATAAATGAATAATGAATAAATTAATGAATTAAATAATTAAATAATTAACAAATTAATGAATTAATGAATTAAAGAATAAAAGAATTGAGAATTAAAGAATAAATGAATTAAAGAATTAACTAATCAAAGAATAATAAACTAAAAGTATTAAAGAATAAAAGAATAAAGAGATGAAAGAATCAAAGAATAATAAACTAAAAGTAGAAAAGAAGAATAAAAGAATAAAAGAATAAAGAATAAAAGAATAAAGAATAAAAGAATAAAGAATAAAGAATTGAAAAGGGGGGTTTTGAAAAGAGTTGTAAATATAAAATAAATAAAACAAGTAAAAATAATTAAATACTTAATTTTACTTCTACTTTAACCTTTGTACTAGTGAATTTTCTTCAAACACATATTTTTACCAACACTCTAACATCATGCTCATATTGAACCAATCACGAAATCATACCTTAATCATCTCAAATACATGCATACATTTTTCATATTATAAATGCACCGAACAGCGGATTATTACTTACAATATGATTCACCTTAAGTAAGTGATTTAATGCGCCGAACAGCGATCAAACATTAAATCTCTTCAACTCTATCCTAAATGCCCCGAACAGCGGATCAACATTTAGTTTCGAATTGAAGTTTAAGTACTAAAACATATGAAGTAAAAGAAACTCAAAAAGTAAAACACATGGAGATTGCATTCTTACTTACAAATGTTAGAAAGAAAATACCAACACATATATTGAATTATAAGTAAAACCAATAACAATAACAAGATTTAAGTAGAGAAGTATGGATTTTCACAAGAATCACCGAACAGCGGCAGGAAACTTGTGAAGATGGAAGAAGAAATACGAGGAATTCGGTCTTAAAACTCTTGAATTGCCTTAGAATTACTTGGCCTAGGTATTTCTTAAGGAAAGCATAAAAATGTGTTTAAGAGATCTCAAAGAAATATCACAAGAACAAAGTAAAGAAGAAATGAAATTAAGAAAAATAAAAATAACATAAATTAAGAACAAGAATTAAAAGAAAGCTAATTAATAAGAAAATCTACAAGAAGTTAAAATGGTCCCCAAAATTGTCTCTCAAAAGAGAGAAATAAAAGAACTAAACTAAGAACTAAGAACTAAGAACTAAGAACTAAGAAAGAAATGGAAGAATGAAACTAATTGGGGACTCCCAAAATACATGAAATGACCTCCCTATTTATAGAGGGAGTGCCACAATTGTTTAATTAAAAGTACAAAATTAAAATATAAAAATAGCAATAAAATAGTACATGAAGAAGTGATGGAAATGATGAGATTGGGTGGGAAAAGATGCTGATTTTAGGGCAAATATGCTGATTTTGGAGAAAAGTGGCTGATTTTGGGGAAAAGTTGCTGATTTTGGGGCAAATATGCTGATTTTGGGAACTATTGGGGGGCTGCTGGATTTTTGGCTTGGGCTGCTGGATTTCAGCAGCTTCCCACCGAATTTCCTTGCGATTTTCGGTGGTTTCTCATATTTCGTCCATAATTTCTTCGTTATAATTCCGATCGGGACGATTCTTTCACCAAAATGCTCCAAATTCCAAGCTTTATTTATTTCTACAAAAATATCACAAAATAAATTAATTTGTCTAATTATTTATTATTTTAATATTAAAAGTCAAGTATAATGGGTATAAAATAATATAAAATAACGCTTATTTGAGGACTTATCACCACCTAAATTCCCTCAAAAATCCCAGAATCGAAAGCGTAAGAACCCGGGACCCTAAACCTTCACCTTCGCGAAACTACGTAGATTCGACGTCCGATTAACCCGAAACCAATTCCAATGGACTCGTCACAACTCCTGGACCAAAAACCATGTTGACCATTTTCCCCATCGCCGCCGCACGCGCCCCCACGCGCCGCCCAAAGTGGCTGCGCGTGGCCCTCACGCGCCAGCTACAGTACCACTATCAACCTCGAGCAGACCCGGTTCACAACAGTGTCTGCAACTCGAACCAGCGTCAGCGGTTCACCGCCGTGCCTGCACCATTTTCCTCCCTTTCTTCACCATTCTCATCGTCTAGTCCTAGGCTATCTTTTCCCCAACGCCTCTAACCTCGACACTGTCCCTAGCCCGTCGACTGAAGCTCGGAACCAGACAACCCAAAAACCCCTGTTTTCCTTCCCGGCCACCCACGGCTTCCCCCTTCATGGTGGCTACACCAACCTCTTCCTAGGACCTTTATAAGTCTAACCCGACTCACCTTGACCGTCAATTCTCGCCCAAACGTCACGACTAGCCGTTTGAACATCACGGCAAAACAGAGCACACAGGTACTCCCGTCTTGCTAACCTCCGCTGTGTACTCCTCCGTCACGGCTACACACTCAGTCGACTCTTGGGACCTCCATGAGTCTCACTCTAACCTCCAATTCCCTCGACTCTCACCCTAGATCCACGACTCAGCTTCTAAACCCAAACGACAAAACAGAGCAAAGAAACGAGGGTGAAGATTTACCTGTCCTTCTGTCGCCGTCGTGAGCTCAGCCGTGTACCACGGTGTCCAACCAGTCCTCTGTACTCGTCCCAGCCTCCTCTTGACTTGAATTGAGCCACCTCATGGCACAACCACCGTCTCTGTCTCACCGTCTCTCTGTTTTCCCAGAAAACTCAGCCTCACCAACCACCGTGTCTCCGTGCACGATCTCGGTCCCAAACTCGATCATCAACCTCCTTTCTTCTTCCTTTCACCCTCACAACTCACCAGACTCACCAACCTACACGATTACCTTCTCAATTTCTCTCAATTCCTCCCTCTGTTTCACTCTGGTTGAAGAACACACACACACACACACGGGCACGAGTTAGGTCCCAAATAATTGGACCCGTGTACAAGTATGTAGAACCCACTACACACTTGCCACATGTCACCAATCTGCCCATATCTTCACCATCTGGCCTAATCGCAGCCATCCACTTTGCCCTCTCTGTGCACAAATCCCCTGATAACCAAAAGACCAAATTACCCTTCTTTTTAACTCGAATTTACGGTTATGCCATTGACTTCCTAGACCCGTAACTCACACTTCGTAAGTCCGATGAATACGTGCCGCCTGTCATCGAACTCAGGACGACAAGAGCTATCTAACCATCCTAGGTCAACATACCAAAACCCGATTACACAAAAAGTCAACTATTCCCCCTAAGTTACCCAAAATTACGATAATGCCCTCAACCTTCCGAACATCACAACTTCCTCCTCGGATGTCGGAATCGGGCGTGCCACCTGCCTATGGATTCGTAACGTCCTAAACTACGTCCTGGTCACTGGTCAAAATCCATTGAACCATCCGAACTAAAAGTCAACTTTTTGCCTAACTAGGGGCAAAATCGTCATTCTAAACTTACGGACCTATCGGGACCACCTAACCACCTATTAACCTCACTAATCCCACCTTAATCACACTACTAATCCCGGCTCTCGGGACGGGTTGTTACAGTGGCGGCCTGAGCACAGGTAATTTCTGGATTTCTTTTCGATGCTCTGTTTTTTCGTTTTGCTTAAAACGATTAGTCGTGAAGCTAGGGGCTGAGTCGAGGTGTCTGGTAGGTTCTAATCGATTCCTTAGGTCCTTAGGAACTTTTTGGTGTCAACGCCGTGATGGGGGGTTACACGGGTGGTCAGTTGGTTAAACAGAGGTGTTCGGGAGGTTTTGTTTCGAGCTTGGGACGTTGAGATGTAGGCCGTGTTGTCGTGCATTGATGAGGGGAATGGATTAGTGACGTATTTTGGTGACTGTTGACAAGATCGGGAATCCCCGAGGAGGTCGAGGAACGTGTGGAACGTACGGGACGCGAGTGACGTGCCCGGTATCTGTGAGTGGACCTCTTCTCTATAATTGAGCATGCATAACTGTTTTTTTATAATTGTTTTATGGTTATACATGTGATGTCATGATTATCGAATATGCTATAATTGTTGTACTTAATTGCACATTTTACGAGAAAGCTAAGGTTTTCAGCACGTTTTACGAGGAAGCTGGTTTTGAGATTTCAAATGATAAATGGTTTTCAATGATTATAAAGGGATTTTGGAACATGATTTCGATGATCAAGGGTTTTCGGTTTTAGAATAGGATTTCGGAAAGCGGAATTTGGTTTTAAAGTTGGAAAGTGAAATTCCGGATTTGGGTTCGGAATGACGGTTATGGATGCTGGAAGGGCATCAGACCAGTAGTTTCGGATTCGGGTTTGGATATGGATTTAGAATTGATTTTCAAATGGTTTTGGATTGGATTTGCTGGATCTGATTATTGGGTTTAAAGACCCCGGATATTATGATTGACGGGGGACGGGCCCGGATTGGGTTTAAAGACCCGGATTGAGTTTAAAGACTCGAATATATACTGATATTTACCCCGTAGGCCTGTTGAGTTTAAAGACTCGGAGTTTAAAGACTCGGATTATTGAGGTCTGGATTGATTTTAAAGACTCGGGAGTTTAAAAACTCGGATAGATCCAGCAGATTTGATCGGATGATTATATTGGTATCTTATGTTTTACTGTTACTGTTTTATAACGTTTATCCTACTGTGTTTATGTTGTTGTGGTTTCAATGATGAACTTAATGTGATTTATAAATGTTTTCAGAAATAGGGTTATGCATGCATGTTTTCAAAACGGAGGGCCAAACCCTGTTTTGTTATGAAATGGTTTTTGGAAACTCTTATTCTTTATGGTCCACTCACACTTTCTGGTTTTTAATTGCCCTCCAGGTCGTGGAGCTAGCGCGAGGGTTGACGTTGAGGCAGCGTCGGAGGCATAGAGTACTCGAGAGTTTTCCCGGAGTGTTTCAAATTTTCCGTTGTGCGTGTACTCTGTGTATCAGTTTTTCTTTTCTTTGTTTGGTACTATGCTCTGTGTAACTGCTGACTCTGGGATGTTTTAAATTCTCCTGCACTGCTTCATTAAAAAAAATTATCCGGAAAACCCAATGGGATGCCTTAGAAGATTTTTTTGAGTTTAATAGTTTTCAAATAAGCAAAACGGATTGCCTTATGTAAAAGGGCAATGCTATTTGGACCTTCTAAATTGACCACATTTAGTGACCATGTTGATGTGACAATCAATGAATGGTCTAATATAAATATAGAAGAATTTCATTTATTAAAATAATATCATTCATTGATTGCCACATCAACATGGTCACTAAATATGGTCAATTTAGAGGGTCCAAATAGTATTGCCCATAGAATATATGCAATTTTTGTGTTGATTAGAAAACTCCATTCATTGATCGGTGCAACTCCGGTCAAAATCAACCAGGATCTCAATTGAGCCTTATCATCAACCAAAATATTTCTTGATGGGTGTGGATGGATCAGTGGAGTTTGTGGTTGTAGGTGGTGCTGACAATGTTTTTCTTTTTTTAACATAAAGACTGGTTTCAAGCTCATCGTGTTAGGTTGTAATTTTTAAGTGTAATTAGTATTTTAATTTAAGGGTATATGTGTCTATTTAAAGTGTTTGTTTTGCTATTTTTGAAAGTTTTATTTAAAAAAAAAACTAACATTTATGAATTTAGTAGATAAATTTTGATCGTGTTTTTAAAATTCTCGATAAAAACAGTAAGTATTCTTTAATATTGAGAGGTATTCTTTAATACTTCCATCCAATCTTAGTTGTATCTTCTCATATTATATTTTCAAATTATCAAATTTTCTATGTACAATTATTATAATTATAATTGTATACTCTCTAATTCATCATCAAAAGATCATCTTCGGAAAAAAAAATTAACCAAATTAAATATCATTTAGTCATTCATATGAATCAAATATTAACGGTTTACTATGACGATCTTAATAGTTACCAAAACTGCTGATTTATTTGATACATATGAAATTGTGAATGGCTAAATGACCTTTAAATATTTGGTTGAGTTTTTACGAAAATGATCTGATGGTGATTTAAAGAATAAACAGTTTCGATTATAATAATTATACGTAATAAATTCGATAAATATAAAAAGCGGTATGAAAAGGTACACCAAGATAATGTGCAAGTATTATTCTTCTTTAATTTCCTCCACTTTATCTTTTACTTGTTATATTCAATTTTTTCGTTAAAAAAATAATCAATTTTTTTCGTTAAAAAAAATCAAACTTTTCGTTGAATTTGATATGTAGTGAACTATTCATTGTATGTTTTTTTATCAAACAATTTAAACTTTTGCATTAATTTAAACAAACAATTACATAACATCGAAGGTTCAAAACAAAGAAAACTCTAACTAAACAAATGAGGTACAAATGGTAAAACCAAAAAGACCTAAAAGTAATCTAAAGTCCGAAACAGAGAAAAATAAGCAACCTAACGAAAGCATTAGATCTGAAAAATGGAAAACCTCCACACTTCCAACAGCTGCTCACCAAGCTACCACAACATTACAAAATCCACCGACACTGATAATAATAGAGGAGAAATTGAAGAACCATTCGGAAAATAGGGATGAGCAAGCCACTCGCGTATAAAGCGCTCGTATAATCCATTCAAGCGACACATCAAGCACTTTAACATTGACCCACAACCACAACTGTCAGGACCCGTCCCAAATATCACCTCGATACCGGGATGAATCCTGCTCCCATCTGACAATCACACTTACAGTACCAAAAATAAGCTTAATACAACTATAAGCATAACTATCAGACGAAGGAGTAAATATATACAACAGTAAGCCAGAGCATAGTTCTACAAAATGGGCACCAAAAGTCCTACAAGTCTGAGTCTGCAACGGAAGAACGTCGAAAGCTCTATGCCTCGATATCTGCCTCAACGTTCACCCCAGCGCTATCACCACGACCTGGAGGGAAATTTTAAAAAAAACAGAAGGTGTGAGTGGACCGGGATAAATAGCAATTTCAAAACAGTTTCTCGTCAAATCAGAGTTAAGGAAAAGTAAGAAGTTATTCCCTCCGTTTTGGAAACAGACATGCCCGACGAAATAATAGAAAATCCATAATATGGAACATCATAAGAAACAGAAACACTATAAAACATCATAAGAAACAGATACACTATAAAATTGATATCGAAACCAGAGCATAAACATCAAACCATTTTTTCTGATCAAACCTGCTGGACCTATCCGAGTCTTTAAACTCAACCAGGCCTCTATAATATCCGAGTATTTAAACTCCCGAGTCTTTAAACTCAATAGGCCTATGAGGGAAATATCGTAAGTATCCGAGTCTTTAAACTCCCGAGTCTTTAAACTCAATCCGGGCCCGTCCCCCATCAATATCAATCCGGGTCTTTAAACCCAATAACCAGATCCAGCAAATCCAATCCACATCAGTATACAACCGTTCTGAAATCTATCGCCAAACTCGAATTCGAAATCCCCGGTTCGAAGCCCTTCCGGCGTTCAGAACCGACATTCCGAACCCAAATCCGGAAATCCATTATTATACCAAACCACATGTAATCACAGAACATATTTCATAACTCATTTATCGTCGTCAGAAAACACTTATAGGTTGAAATCCTCAAATATGGCATCAAAATCCGAAAACCAGATTTTTCTCGAAAAACGTATAAAATCCCGGAAATGTCTCGAAAAACGTGCAAACATCTCAATCACGGATAATCATCATTAAAACATAAAAACACACACATAAGATCATAAAACATTGATAAAAACAGTTAGGCATGCTCGGAAATAGGAAAGAGTCCACTCATAGATCAGAACAAGTCACTCGCGCCCCGTGTGCTCCTCAATTGTCTCTGATGTCTCCCGTCCTGTCAATAGATACTAAATAGAGTTACAATTACATCAAGGACACCTTTCCTAATTTCCCCAATTTTTCGGGAATTTAATACTATTTTAATCCTAAACCCTAAACCTTACGGATTCCCGAACCATCTCGTAACACCGTCCGATTAACCCGAAAACTATACCATTGGATTCGTTAGAACCTTTAGGACTAAACTCATGTTGGAAGCTTGGCCGGATTCCTCCCCACGCGCCTCCACGCGCCGCCCAAAGTGGCTGCGCGTGGGCCTCACGCGCCAGCTACAGTAGCATCCCCTTCCTCGAGTCACCCGGTTCAACACAGTTGAACCGGCGTGAATGGTTCTCTGTATTCCGACCACCATTTTAATCCAGTCCAATCCTATCCTCTTCGTCCCGTCCTAAACAACCTGTCCACGTCCTCACCTCGAAGAATCACAGCCGGAAACCCGCCGTTCACGGCCTCAAAACAGACGGCCTATAGCCCCTGTTTTGGCCGCCGGCCGCCTAGGTCCTCCCCGGTCACGGCGTTTATCTTAAACGACGCCTAAGACCCTCCTGAACTTCACCCTAACCTCCTTATCCCTCGACTCTACGCCCAAGTCCACGACTTTGCATTTGAAGTTCACGGCTAAACAGAGTACAGAGTACTCTCCGTCGACTGGGCTCCGCCGTGTACGCCTCCGTCACGGCGACCGTTCCATACCATTCCTAGAACCTCCCTGAACACTACTGTACTCACCAATTCCCTCGATTCTCACCCTACCTTCACGACTTTTGAAATTAAAATCTACGGGAAAACAGAGCAAAAGAAGTTACCCTTCGATTCCGGCGCCGCCGTGAGAACCGTCACCTACCACGGTGCTCGTGGGACTTCCCGTAGCCCCCTGAGTCTCCTAGTGGCTTGAATCGATCCACCACACGGCACAACAGCCACCACCGTCCACCGTCTCCTCTGTTTCCTCCAAACTTCAGCCGTCCACCGCGTCGCCTCCGTGTACGGTTTCAGTCCCAAACCGTGATCACCAGCACCGCCTTGCTTCACCGTCTCTCTCTCAACTCACTCTTCACTATCTCTTGCACCAAGATCGATCAAATCTTCTTCAACTTTCTTCTCCATGTTTCTGTATGAGTTCAAAGGATTGCACGGTTCAAAAATGAACCAAGTGTGGTCGTGCACACTTTAGAACCTTAGGGAACAATCCAGCCCCTGCACGTGTCCACCATCCATAGGCCAGCCCAAAAAATCTCTGCCACTTGCCCTTATCTGATTGGGCTGAGGAAAATGACCAAAATACCCCTCCTGCACAAGTTACCATTTTACCCTCATACTTTCCAGACCCGTATCTTTTCCGTCCGACGTCCGATGACAGCGTGCCGCCTGTCGTTGAACTCAGGACGTCGAGACCTATCCAACAGTCCTCGGTCTATGTGAAAATCACAAATCCTCCAAAAAGTCAACATTTTCCTCATTTTATCAAAATTACGGTAACGCCCCCAAACTTTCGAACGTCATAACTTTTCCTCCGGTTGTCCGAATCGAACCTGCCACCTGTCTACGGACTCGTGACGTCCTAAACTACGTCACTGTCAAGGCCCAACACTCATCCAATCGATAATACAAAAAGTCAACTTTTAGCCTACTATTCACAAGGGCAAAATCGTCCTTTTTTACAAAACTTCACAAAATTACATTTTTACCCTTCCCGAAGGTACGGGTTGTTACAACAACCAACTGCAGAAAACTGAGATAGAAGTAGAGAGGCCAAGGGATGGAGGTCAGCCACGAGGAAACCACAGAAAGCGACAACAAAGAGCATCTAGTGAGGGGAAGGGCAATGAAAGAGGATGGATGGATATAACTTGAAATTAAGGGGAAAGGTTACAAGGTACAGTGATAGAGACGATATCTCTAACAAATCTCAACTGTAAATAGGCGGAACAATAGTAAAATCTAAAAAAAAAAATTACGCCTGGACTAATTCATGGAGAACAAAACCTACAATAAAACAAAATGCATATAAAAAGATTACAAGGTAAAGTCTTGACAACAAGTTTAAATATTGAGCTACAGCTGAAGAGCGAAGAATGTCCCCCGCACTGCTTCATTAAAAAAAATTATCCGGAAAAACCCAATGGGATGCCTTACAAGATTTTTTTGAGTTTAATAGTTTTCAAATAAGAAAAACGGATAATGGACCTTCTAAATTGACCACATTTAGTGACTATGTTGATGTGACAATCAATGAATGGTCTAATATAAATATAAAAAAAAAATCATTTATTAAAATAATATCATTCATTGATTGCCACGTCAACATAGTCACTAAATGTGGTCAATTTAGAGGGTACAAATAGCATTATTCATATTCTATCTATCCAAGTGATAGAAGGACAGAGGCCTTTGGTGTCCCCTCCATTCAAGAATTTGGGCCTCAGAATCACTAGCCAATATATTATCTCATTCTTTTTTTCATTCATGGTTCAAAGGTTTCTTTTGAGTTATTTGAGAGTTATTCAACTTGAGTTAGGAGGAAAAATAATTTTTTTAATTGATTTATTTATTTTTCGGTTGGGGAAGAATAATAAAAAAAGTACTTAAATAAATAATTCAATAATATAATTAATTTAATGATTTTATGGATATATTTGATATTATAATTCTATACATACACATAATTTGAATTTCTAATTTTCTTTTTTATTTCTATTACATTTACTTTGATTTTATTTAGTTATTTAGCTATAATAAATATAAGTATATATATATAATATATATTTTAATTATCAAACTATGAAATTGATTCTCTTCAGTTATCAAATTCAGATTCATTATTTCTTCTTCTTTAGTCATCAAATCCAGATTTAATTTTTCCAAGAAGCCTCCTTCAAAAAACTTTTCCTCCTCTGTAATGATTCAACGTCCATTGACATGAAGTATCTCAAAACTAACAACCAATAACTAATCTGTATTGGGGGCCGAAAAGACTCACACACGAGTTACAACGCACCTCATTGACATGTAGTATCCCAAAATTGACAACTAAGGATTAATCTGTATCGGAGTCCGGAAAAACTCACACACGAGTTACAACGCCTCATTGGCATGCAGTATTCCAAAACTGACAACCAAAGACTAATCTGTATCGGGGGCCAGAAAGACTCACACACGAGTTACAACGCACCCCTAGACACAATTAGGATATAACCAGGAGAAATCAAACTCAAAACTAATTGGGAGCATACTGGGTTTGGTAATACCCTAACCACTAGACCAACATATTGCGGTTGAGTTGTTATCTTAAGGGTATTTAAATCTTTTTAAATTATTTTTTAAAAAAAAATTCTATTTAAATTTGTTTTTTTCTTTCTTATTTTAATTTTTTTATAAAATATGATATTTGTAAACTTGAGTGCTAATTTGGTCTATTTTTGACAAAAGCCCGTTTTTATCGCTCACAATTACAAAACAAAAGGTTAAAGCTCAAAACAAGGTTATCTTATTCAATTCGAAGTTCCAAGATTTTGTCTTTTTAACTCTTCAAACTATTGACTTCACTAGACCCAAAAAAAAAAAACTATCGACTTCACTTTTCCCGTCAAGCCCCTGTCTTCGCCAGCCATAAACAGTGATGCGCTAATCCCCCATACATTATATTTGGGTTTAATTTTTTTTATGGAGTTTTGATGGAGAATAATACCGAAGAAACTTAAGCGACAGAGTGACGTAGTTGAAGGATTATTGCTCGCCTGGTAGAGTTATGACACGATGTTCTTCTTCTCCGGTAAACTATTTCCCTAAAAAAAAAAAGGATTTCTGATTTTAATTTTTTTTTAGATTCCTTTCCATTAAAGCATCTGAGTATGGAAGTTTCTTCCTTTTTTGAGAAATTTACAGTGCAGAATGAAGATTGGGGTTTTGTCTGTTTGATGCAGGAACAAAAAGAGGGAGAAGGAAGAGGACTGGAAATAGAGAAAGACCCACATCAGGTATGTTTTTCTTTTGTTTATAAAACTGTAATTGAAAATTTTTGGTGAAATTTGTCTGCCATATATAGAGTTAAATGGTTAGTTTATGTGCATATGTGATGAAATATGTGAGCTTTTTAATCTAGACAACCGTGTCCACCATTAGGAGCATTAAGCCAAAGTAAAAGATTAGCTATTTACTTAAAACTGAAAATAGTTCGAATGCTTTCGGTACATAGGAAAATTTTACGAAAGTGAAAACCCCATTACAAACGAACATAAGATATGAATATCTGCATAGCATTTCTAGTTTTCAATATGTTAGTTATGCTCTTTCTTTTTTTCTTTATTTCAAGCATTTTAGGATGATTTGAAGAGGATGTGGTTTCTTATTATTAATATTGTTGCGATTTTTCTTCCCGGGGAAATTGAAGGATTCGAGTGATTTATCTGTGCCCTTGAGTCCTAATGTAAGACCTGAGACAGACTGTAGTTCAGTAAACTAAGCTATATCCTCAATGCTTGGACACAACTTATATTTTGCAATGCGTTGATGACAGCTTGAAAAATCAAGTGTGTGCAGTGCAGATCCATGTTAGGAAGAGTAGCATTCATTTTTCAAGTGAAGTACTTTGATGCTTTTCTTATTTTAGGGTCTCCAGCAATCCATTGTGTCTTTATCGTCTTTGTTTAGATTTTTATGTGATTGGTTGGTATTGGGTCGGATTTTTCAATTTTCAATTTTAGATTTGTAATTTATGGTCCACGATCATATATGAACAAAGAGTACCCAAAGTTCCTGTCTTGATTAGATAAGAGATCTTAAATGCAATAATTGTCTTTTCCATTTTGGTGGATTAGTAAATTTTTAACAGAAGATAACTATATATACCAAGATACTGGGGTCGATCTTATATTATTACTGGTTTTTGAACACCATAAACAGGGACAAATGATAAACAAGGTCGCTACTGCTGTGATGAAGAAGCTCGCAGAATCGGGCCCCACCAAAATCCTTACCCGTGATTACATGAATCGCATCAAACAATGCCTTTCTGAAGTCTACCCTGTGTTTCGCCCACCCAATCACCCTACCTACGCTGTGGTACCATGCCACACTCTTTTCCCTCACCATTGTTTCTTCAGTAAGATTTTTCTGATTGTTTAATACTTTATTTCTTTTAATGTTGGAGTTTCATTGTGTAGATGATACAGATGGCGATTGATGAGCTAGATGAGGATGGGGGGTCGACTCAGGAATCAATATCAAAATTTATTAGAGAGCGGTTTGACTGTTTGCCATTGGCTCATGAAAGTCTCTTGGGTCATCACTTGAAGAAACTTAGTGATAGCAGAGAAATTGTTAGTGCTTCAAAACACAGTGGTATGCTTCCAGCTGAAAAGAAATATAAAAACTGTGATAAACTTCCGGCTGGAAAAAAAAATTCTGTTTCTCAGAGGGAGCAAGTGCAGAAAGGCAGGAGGAGAAAGCTGGCTAGGGGAAGAAGAAAAAATAGCCGACTTGCGCATCAAAAAGTGGCTGAAGAACAAGTTGAAGAGACTGAACAACAAAGAAAATATGGGCACGAAACTCGAGAACCAAATCAAGAAGAGCGAAAACATGAACAAGACGATGAAGTGAATGGGCAACAGGGTCAAAAGAAAATGCAACAGGTTGCAATGTTTGTTTCAAAACAGAAATGTATAGTGTCTGAAGAACAGGTTGGACATTGGACTGAACAACCAAGAGAACATGGGCAACAAAGTCAAGAACCGAATCTGCAAGAACAGCGCAATAAGGTGATTGATGAACACGACAATAAAGTGGCTGAAGAAAACTTTGAAGCATGGGAGGATGAAACTGGTGAAGAACAGTGTCAAACTAAGGATCAACAATGTGAAGTGGCAAGAGAACAATTACAGATTGAAGGTATTGAAAGCGAAATTCAGTTACTAGAAGAACAAAAGCAGACTGAACCAAAACAGCAAATTGAAATGATTTCAGAACAAAATGAGCCAGAAGAGCAAATTGAATCAATATCCAAGATCATTGATTCCGGGTTAGCCATTTTCTCTCTGTATTCATTAAAGTTCTGTTATTTCTTTTGTTTTCTGTGTGGGAATCTCATGTCATAAACAGCAGTATGCAGGAGTTATTGTCCAAGAAGCACGAGAAAGATGCAGCTTCGCTTACGTGTCAATTATTGCCCCAACATGGCTCATCATGTCTCTCTGAGGTAAATGTAGAAATGTGTATATAAATATTGCAATTCCTACGTCTGATCAAATTATTGAAGCCTTCCATGTTTGCTTTTGTACTTATTTTGATCAACAGGAGAATTGTGTAGAATTGCTAATGAGAACACGTAAGCTTCAGGTAAAGTTGTTGGAAAACCTCTCTAGCATTAGGGAACGATCAAACAATAGCGTTCAGAATCCAAAGTTGCAGCCAATTGAATTGTCATCGTCACTTGAATTACCGACGAAGGTATTTTCGAAGCTTGTAAGTCTAGGAAACCATGGTAGGCAGCGACAGATGCCTAAGTGCAAAAACAAATCAATTAAGACTTTCCATGATGTTGACTTGTCACCACAACAAGAGGTTGGATTCTTAGAAAGATCATTGGAACTGTTAACATCGGAAGCAGAAAATGGTGAAGTATCTTGGCATATTGGACAGAGAACTTGTCTTAACTTTGAAGCAAAGAATGTGAGAGAAAAGCATCTTGAAGTTCAAAATGTTGAGGCTCATGAATCTGAGCCAAACATTACGAACAGTTCTGTTGATTTGCTTCAGGAATCACAGGAGTCAGATGCCAAGCTTATAATACAAGAAAAGTCTCAAGGGCTCGAACATAGCATGCAGTCATTTGGTCAAGAAAAGCAGCAACAGATTTCTCTTTTCGATGAGGTGAAGAGGCCTGATGGTGAAGTAGCAACGGTGAGAATTATTTTTAGTTCTCGTATAGTTCTAATTAATTCTGTGTGCAATTTTTGATTCAATTTGATGCATTCTTGCAGAATGAGGAGCAGCAAGCAGAAAATGCGATTAGAGAAACTCCTGTTGAGATTGAATTGGCAGAAAGTGAGCAATCATGTAAAAAACAACAGGTGAAACAGGAACAGCAGAATCAGCGGCAACTGCATCCTCGGCATAAAAAGCCATCTGAATCTGGTTGTGGAGAGCCAAAGCCAACTAAATTCCAGGTAACTGCCATGATATTTTACAGTTTTGATTGAAGTGGTAGTCATTTCTGATTGACTCAGAGATCATAGACAATTTGTCAAATAATGTTAAATATGTAAATGCTACTGACCTCTCCTGTCCAAAGGTCTTCTGTTGTAAGACTCTGCCTCTGGAGTCCAGGTATAATAATGGAGTCTTATCAATTTTTAATTATTATATAAATAAAATATAAATGACCGTGAAATGGAATCTCGGATGGGTAAATAAATACCATAAACTTATTGAGTATACAAACTAATTTTATTGTTTTTGGTTTTCCAGAAGCTGGAGCCGGAAAACCTACCCGAAAATCCAATTGAAGAAAGTCTTGTTGAGCTTGGAACAGAAGCACCAGATCAATCTTGCCAAACACCACATAAGACTCTTGGACAACAGCAGAAAAGGCAACTACGGCCTCGGGGCAAAATATCTCTTACTCGCAGCCAAAAGGTGATTAAGTCCTACCGAGTGATTTTGGCACCTTTTTCGACTCGTTTGATATTATATTTCTTAGCTATGAACACGGAAAAGACAACTGAATAGAATTTTAAAGCTAAAAATGAAAATTATCCGTGGACTATGCAACTTAAATTTTAATGTGGCTCCAATATCTTATATTACCTAGGAACTTGAGCACAACCAGCAGCACAGAGAACGATTACATGAAATTGGTATGACGCTTGATCCTTTACCAGCTAAGCTGTCATGTCAAGCACAGAAAAATACACAGGAGCCAGCATACCGGAGGCTTTTGCGTCCACGAGGAGAGAGACAGTCCATATCTGAAGTGTCAATCACTACATCAACGGCGGAATCACAACCCACGAGGCATCATGCTACTCTTCTTCCAACCTTCCAAGAAGCTGAAAAACCTCAAGAGATGAAGATATCATCAGAGAAAATGGGCCAAACACAACAGCGGAGGCAACTTAGAACTCAAGTCAAAAAGCTGTCTGAATCTGAAGAAGCTCCAACTGGATCCGGGGCGGGAGTGTCACCTTCACAGTATCAGGAGCTTTCAAACAGTGGAAGATCTCAATTGGGAAAGGTGGGAGAGAGGCAGGCCAAATCTGAAGTATCAGTCAGTACATCGATGGTGGAATCACCACCCACAAGGCATCAACTACCAGACCTCCAAGAAGCTGAAAAACCTCAAGAGCTAAAGACATCAGCAGTGAAAGGAGGCCAAACACAGCATCAGAGGCAGCTTAGATCCCGAGTTGAAAAGCCATCTGAATCTGGTCAATCTTCGAGTGGGTGTAGGGCGGTTTTGTCACCTTCACAATCTCCGCTGCTTTCAAATAGTGGAAGATCTCAAATGCAAGAGCCACGAATGGAAGATTCATCTCCAGTGAAGAATCAAAATAAAAATCATTATAATCTGCGCAAAAGGTGCACATCAGAGCCAACAACAATGGATGGTTTATCTGAATTTATGGAACAAAAATTAATCCATCAAGGTCAGCAGAAGAAGTCAAAATCCAGGCCAACAACAACAGAAGTTCCTGATGAGTTAGCTCCATCAGTAACAGCAGAGTCTTCAGTAAAAGAGCTGCAGCGGCAGCGCCATATGACACTACGTTCACATGGACAAGGTGTTTCACAATCTGATCCATCTGCGTCCATGACAGAGTCATCACCCTTACAAGACCAATGTCAGAAACCAGAAGAGAGGGAGCATCGTGATGAACTGCAGCAGAAGCAGAAGAAGCCTCACAGACCAAAGAACAACTTTGAAACTACCCTAGTGAATACTGACATCCAAAAATGGAGCTTCAGCTCCTAGACCTAAGGCCGGTGTGCTTTTGTTACCATCAACTGACCAGGAGCCACAGAAGCAAGGAAGAGGGAGGCCTTGTAAAGGAAAACTGGCTACAGTTGCGACCAGCGATGTATCCCTGCCTGATCACTTACAGAAGCAGCTGGAACAACCAGAAAAGAAAAGACAAGAGAGATCTAGAGTGTGTTTGGATTAAAAATTTCTAGTTTAATGAGAATTTATAAAATTTCATAATTTGTTTTTCCATATTTACAATTTCCATGATTTGTAAATTCTAACGTTTGGATATCAATGTTAAAAATTATGGAAATTAAAATTTTACTTGTTTCAACTCATCATTTGGAAAATTCGGTCTCTCGAGACATTATTTGAACTCATCATTTGGGATATTCAAATTGTTTATTTCTATTTTTTTGGAATTTGTAAATCCTAATTTTTATTATTCAAACAAAAAAATTGGTACATAGGAATTATAAAATTTTAACTTTTTATCAAATCTCTTGTTATTTTTCTTTATCCAAACACAACTTTAAAGAAAAATTGGCTACAGCTGCAAGCAACAATGCATCCCTCCTGATCACTCTCAAAAGCAGCTGGAACAAACAGAAAAGCGAAGACGAGGGAGACCTCCTAAAGAAAAACTGGCTACAACTGCTAGAAACAATGTATCCCTGCCTGATAACTTCCAGAAGGAGCTGGAACAGCCCAAAAATCGAAAACAAGGGAGGCCCAGTAATTTTGGTGCAGAAATTACTTTATCAAAGATCAAGTTGACCTCAAAGAAGCAAAAACAGAAAAATAAAAGAAACAGAAGGAACGCCTCGGAAAGTGACTGAAGGAAAGCAGCCATGGTAACTGAAATTCTGTTTTCCAGCATGACCCACGTTGCAGTACACTAGTTTGTATGATTTAACTTGATTGAATTTGGACCTTGGAGAATAGCAAGTATCATCTTATGTTCTTAGTGATGATTGTCAATGCTAGATTGCTTCAATATACGAATATTAAGTCATGATCTTTCTGCCCTGCATGGAGTCGCAGAAAGATCATGACTTAATATTCGTATATAAACGAGTGTTATGTATGTCAGTATGTGTACGAACATAGGAGTCGCACTTGCATGTATTATTATTAATCTCTCCATATATATATATATATGATATGTTTTGTACTGGAACTAATAGAGTCTCGAACTTACGAACTTAAGATCCACTATTGGTACTCTGAAGAAACACCATATAGCTGTTTAATTTATTGGTAAATCATTATCTGCAGCTTCTTCATGGTTTGGTTCTTCAACATATGTGTTTTTCTAGGCTCTTAAATTTGATTAGCCTCAACATCATTAGTGAGATAATAAGTTAATTATTTTGGAAAATGCCAGGTGTTGTGGTCAAGTGCAGTTTTCTGGCAGCTCAAGGGCCGATGGTGAACAAAAAGCAATCACATGTGCAAGTGTTACTTACCCCATTTTTTTATTTAGGATTTTTATTCAAGATACTCCATAAATATGAAGGGGGTGTATTCAATTAGGATTTTAATGGATTTACATTACATGATTTGAATGTAATGGATTTCGGCATGATTGGTAATTACAATATTTTACTTATGATTTTAATAGATTGTAATTACATGATTCTCTTATAACACTTAAAACTTTTTTGTATTCTCCAAAAAATCAAAAGATTTGTTATAGGATTTCATATGTTCTTAAGTAGAATTGAATCTGCATCTAAAAGTCACCAGTAATGATATTCAGATAGATATGATATCAGTTAATTTGTTATTTTTCATTTAACTTCAGTTATAACAAATTGAAAAATAGAAAAATCAACTTAATAAAAAAACTTGATACATATACAATATTTGATTTTTTTTTTTCGGAGATAACAAGCTTAGTTTGTAACATCATATTGGAAAGTGAAATCGATCATCTTATAAATTGGATTAATCTTGGACCCTAATAATCCCATGATTGGATACAATGTATAAAGCTCTCTCGGCATAACTATTGTGCTGCTAGCACAACAATGACAGAGCAAGCAACCCAGTCCTAGAGTGCGGAGTGTTGGCTGTGAGCGCTAGGTAGCTCCCTGGAGCACCAGCGTAGCTATTTCATTGCATGGATGACCCAATGAATGGTACGCACTCATGACATGACAATATAAGCTTGACATAAATCGACTGCACAATCACAATCAGAAGATAAAACTTCAAAACAAGCAAAATAAATCAACGTGAGAATCAGGTGTAATAGGGTGTGATTTTTTTTTATAGGATTTGGTATTTATATCACACACCGAAAAGTCTTACAGAATCCATTATTTAATGAAATACGTCAGAATTGGTAAATGTTTTAATACAACCGTATTTTTTCTAACCTTTTGAAAGTCCTAATGGAATACCACTAAACTTGCATTGATGATTTTTAAATCATAATTGAATACCATCAGATTTTTAATGATTACTTAAAAATCACGATTGAATACCACTAGATTTTTAAGTTTCAAAAAAATTTATTAAAATCCTAATTGAATACACCCCCAAATTTTACTCTCAAAAAAGTCTCTTAGCTCGATTTTCTGTCCGGATATTTCCTAAACCCTCCTTTTCCTTCAAACCCAAGTGAAGCTCAGACTAAAGAGAGAGGTACAGAAAGGCAGGGAATGAAGGGACTTTATTTATTTATTTTATTTCCTTTTGTTTTGTTTAAATCGTGACAGTAAATGAGAGAGCTTTTTCGGTCTTCTCTTCGTTTACGTGCGTCTGTTTTTTTTTTCCCCAAAGGAAGCATTCATAGATCAAAATCGAATTGAAACGCTTACATTGTTAATGTGTTAAATAACCATGATCTAGTTTCTCTCTCTAAAGCCTCTCCCATTTCTCTAACAAATCCTGCAGATTTAGTTTTGGGGTGGGGAGGTCCGTTCTCGTCTCTTTCTTCTCCGTGCAGGTTGCGGAGGTTGTTGGCTTCTTGGAGGTGCGGTGGGCGGCTGACGTGTGGCGCGACGACACGGATTCTGGTGCGTGGTGCGAGGCGGGCGACTCCGGTTTCCTTCTCAAGGGTGGGCATCGAGCTGTGTTCGCCAGTTTTCCTCACGGGTGGATGGCTGTGCTTGGGGAGCATTTTAAAAGTTACTTAAAAACTTTAATATAAGTCACTTAAAAAAAAATTATATAAGTATTTACAAAGAATAACTCCCCTCAAGTGTTAGTGTTTTAATAAAAAGTCCCTCCTCAATCTCCACATCATCTGTTTTATGGTATATTCCTCGTATATACCCTGGTATATTCCTCGTATATACCCATAGTACCTTTTTTCGTGTGGTTGCCCTGAATTTTATCATAATATTAGTTATGATCCTTTAATTATGCATTTTATATGTGCAAAGGGAAAACTGTTACTATAGTCCTTGAATTTTATCCTAATATTAGTTATGGTCCCTTAATTTCATTATTAGTAGAAAAGATCCTTGAACTATATCCAAATGTATACTAATCATCCATCTGTTAAACTTCAAATGAAATTCTATTAAAATTGTGGGTATGATTGTCTTTTTACTATTAACAAAATTCACCATTTTTTATTAACTGTTGTTATACTCCCTCAACTTTACCCTAATGTTAATTATAACCCCTAAAATTTTATTATTAGTAGCAAAGATCCCTGAATTATATCCAAATATATATTAATTATCCCTCCATTAAAATGTTAATATTTTCTAATGAATTCAACTTCGAAGTAGTCAACTCCGCTGGGTGGCAATTTTGCCATTTTTTTCTTCGAAGTACTCAACTCAACTCCACAATACATTGATAGTGTGGGGTTGTGAATGGTACTGAAGAGGCTACTGCTTTACGAACGAAGGGAGTAGCTGGATCTTGAGTGTGTTGCGGAAGCATCAATTGCCCTCGTGAAACTGGATTCAACAATGTAAATATTGATCCATTCCCATCAGCCTTGATGAACCACCCCTCAATCCACCCAACATATGAATCATTCTGATCATCATCAGGCAAACTTAATTTTATCTTCATTATCTCAAGATTTCCCACGGGCCAGGCCAAGGACCAGTCAAACTGAAGGAAAATCTTTGAGGTTGCGGGCACGGCGTTTGGCGGAGATTGCAGAATCAACCAGTTTCCGCCAAGAGCGACATACTAACTTAGACTTGAGAAAGTTAGGTAAGGATAACCGTTGTAGAGGACTAGGATTCTCATCACGAGAATCATTGTATCCCGGTCGTTTATTTAGATCTATCGGTCAGAAATTAATTTAAATTGTTCTCTCATTTTCAATGTAGTCAATATATCCAGTTAAAATACGGTCTATATATATATTGATATTTATGGTGAGGATTTTGTCAAATCCCTAGAGAATCATAATCCGTTGTAGAATCGAGTCCATTATAGCTTGGGGGATTTCTTTTGATCCCCACTTCTTGTAGTTGTTGTTGTTGCATGTGGCCATCATCATCATCCTGAATACAATTTTTTTGATGAGTTAAACTTATCTATTAGTTGAAAAAAAAAATTGATATTACGAGTAAATGTTATTAATAAACATAGAAGATACACTTAGTCGGGGGAGACGTACTAACTTTGCTTCCCACAATAGCAACTAGTATATAAATGTAATCATCATAGTTATAGTCTTGACTCAAGTATTCCTATAAAAACCTTGATTTTAGCATTTAAAATTTAAAATTTTCAAAACTCAAAAAAAATATTTAATCCTAAAATTCCTAAAATCAAAACTCTATATTCAATTTCTATTGAAAACCAAGAAAGTGTTCAAACTCAAAGTGTCTAAAGCAACTATAATGCTACTATCAAGTGACTTAACTGAAAATAAAATATTATGACCACAATCAAATAGGACTGATCCTAGATTGCTAAATTTTTCACGACCCGACCTTCTCCAACAAGATATTGTCCGCTTTGGGCTCAGCCCTCACGGTTTGTTCTTGGTCTCATGTGCAATTTTCTAGTAGGTCACCCATCCTGAGATTGCACCAGCCTTACTCGCTTAACTTTGGAGTTCCCTAGGAATCCAAAACCAGTGAGCTCCCAAAAAATCTCATGTTAGATAGATGCGCACCCACACATATAAAGCTTATCCCCTAGATCCCCCGTGTGATGTGGGATTGCTAACCATGCCCCCAAGGCACGGGTCCTCACATTCCACCTCCTTGGGGCCCAGCGTCCTCACTAGCACACTCAATTTCGGTCGGGGTTGGGCTCTAATACCAAATTGTCACGACCCGACCTATTTAGCACGATATTGTCCGTTTTTGGTCTAACTCTCATGGTTTTGTGTCTGAGAACTCATGTGCAACTTCTCAGTAGGTCACCCATCCTAGGATTGCACCAGTATCAACTCGCTTAATTTTGGAGTTCCAACCAAAGTCAAAACCAATGAACTCCCAAAAAGCTTTCTGTTAGATAGATATGCGCTTACACATATAAGACTCATCCCCCAAATCCTCCGGGCAATGTAGGATTACTAACCATGCCCTCAAAGCACGAGTCCTCACAAAATTGCTAGATACCACCGATTCCTAAACCCTAACTGACTAAATCAATATAACCCAATGAAAATTATTAAGATAGCTAAAATAAATAGTGAATATATAATAATCTGAAATTAATTAATTGTCTTAAACTTAAAATAGTTTTTTGTTAACGAAAAATAAATACTTCATAGATTATGGCATACACATATTTTTGTTCAAAAGAAAAAAAAAATGCAGATTTATCCCTAATTTAGCGAAGAAAACACTTCAAAAATCCTAATTACCGAAAAGAAAGAATCGTTGAAATTAAACTCACTGTTGTTATCGTAAGGCTCATACCCTATAGGCAATTGATACCCTCATTCAACACAAGAAAGTCTATACTTTGTACACTAAATAAAAACCGATCCGAATATGCTTTAAAAGAGACTTTGAGGTTTGAACAGCTCCAAATTGCACCACAATATTCCGCATCAAAACATCATAAAAAAAAACTATCTGAATATTTGGACTTGAAACACATAATGAATATCTTTCTTTTATTATTATTTTTTAATTTAAAATATAATGAACTATTAAATTAGATTGAGGTAGACTAATTAAATTGAACGGATTAAACTCAAAATTTTAAAAAGCCAAACCTCATGTGGGTAGGGCTACAACCCTTCCCGCCCAAGCCTACCATCCGTCCATGACTGTCAAGTGTCAACCACGAATCTACTCGAAGAAATCATTCACTCAAATACCCAATCTTCCTCGAAAAGTACTCCAGAATACTCAAAGACAAAATCATAATTGAAAACAGCATCATACGCCGAAAATAATTGTCAAACGAAAATCCAAACAAAAATGATTAATGTCTTGCGTATGCCCTATTTGTATGGGGGTAAAATCCTAAGGACTAACAATGAACTAGATTATTGATGATGAGAAAAACGGACGGACAATTATCTGCACTGTAGATCAAACGCAGTTGTCGAAATTATACAAGAAAAACATACCTGACTTCTCTCTCCCGCACAAGCTTGTCCACCGGAGAAATTGAATTTGATCAGAAAGAGGGATCCAATAATTCAGAGAGAACAATAATAATAGATCAAATCAGTTGTAGATCACAAACATAGGCTAAATTTCTCTCACGCTATTATATAGAGATCAGGCGAGAGAGAGATAGAGGAAGTTTCCTTGTGGCCGGCGGTGGTGGAATTTGGAACCCCTGCTTAGTTCTAAACCCTACCCAAAGCTGGAATCTGGGATCGGCTTTTCAGTTTTCAGCTCCCGTACTTTTTTTTGAGTATTCAGAACCCACCCAAAATCGAGTCTTTTGGACTCAATTTTGACCAATAAATTGGGACTCACACTACCGAATTCTCAACGGTGTGAACGGTAAATTACCAAATTCTTAACAGTGTGAACGATTAAATTAGAACTCGACGAAAAATGGTGAAATATCAAACCCAAAACTAGAGGCTGAAGTGCTTAGTCAGGTAAGTCCCCTGCCATTCCGCCTACGCCCAGGGGTTAGGCTCCTATACCTTTATCACAAAGATAAATACAACAATTATGAATAAAAAAATACAGCTAATTATATATGAAAAAAATTGGAGCAATCCTAAATTTTACTCTTATTACCTTAAAACTTCAATTTTAGAGTGGTATATTCAATTGAGACTTTCATAAAGTTTAAATGTCCTTTGAAGTTCAAATATTTTAAAATTTTAGTTAAAGTTTGAGATATTAAATATATACTTTTACATGAATTTATAAAGTCATTAAAAATGATGTATATTTAATCATGATATTTTATATAATCATATATCTATATAGTTGCACATTATAAGTGAGAAAGGGCCCATGGAACCCCTACACCCTCTTCTCCGCCATTAGTATTAAAATTGGGTTAATTTACCTCTCTAAAAAGTTTTTTTTTTTTTGTTTGGTTATCATCAAATTTTGTTTACCCATCGATTAATATAAATAGTTTCGATTAATTAAACTCATACGTAATATTTTCAACCTCTTTTCTAAGTTTGTAAATAAAATAAAAAAATCTAACCTAGTTTTTACAAAATTGGATTCCATCAAAGGTATATTACCTATACCTTAAAATTATTAAGCAATTAACAGCACTAATCGGCTTATTTCATGACCCTTTTGGTTGGATAGGTATTTTATACTTGCATTAGAGCATGTTGATGCATAAAATGTATTAACGAGACTGTAAAAGTACACGCGCGAACGTACGTGGTTACCCAAATTGTGCTAGCTTCACGGTGTTACTCCATCCTCATTAATAATATATATGTTTGTACAAGTATGTGAGGCTATGGCTATTAGCCTTCAGGAAGTACTAGTGTATGTAAAGAGAAGGGAGAGAGTCAGTCCCCTGAATGAGGAAAAATGCTCCCTATTTATAAGAGTTGTTTAGGATTAGGTCATAGTAGTGGTTTTTTTGATAAGTCTGGTGTATTGGTCCGAATCTTTTATGTGAATTTATTACTTGGTCAGTTGTAGGGTCGAAAAAGCAAAATTCAATAATTATTGTTCAATTTCACTCCTCAATATTCTACTTAGTTTAGAATGAAACTGAGAATATATATTCAAAATCGAGTAAGGCGATGGCTACATTCACCCTCATCCGAGAGCATGTTCTTTTTAACCAATTTGACCAGACAGAGAATGTGGGTCAGAATTGAAAATTAAAGAGAGTTTTTTTTTTCAGTTCAGGTGGGCAAGTAATTAATATGTATGCCGAGGAAGGAAGGAACAAATGTAGGCCACATAGGAGTATGGGCCTATGGGCTATGACAACGCTTTGAATTTGAGATGACGGAAGCTCACACAAAAATTCAGTGCTCTCCTAACTTCCTTTCCATTTTTAGCGTCCCTCTCGCTTGCAGCTTCGTGTCTGTATCTGCACTGTATTCCTCATTTCTGTGAGTGGAAACCAACCTTACTTTATTCTATTATTGATCCTCTCTTCATTTTTCTTCTTTTTTTGTTAATTTCAGTGCAGGATTTATAAAAATCAAATGAACCAGCCCTTATTGCAGTCTTCTTGGGTTTTCTGGTCTCGCGATAAACATGGCCTTCTCTTCCTGCTTTTGCCATTCTCCCCTCTCCCTCAAGGTATGGCCTTTGCCCAACCTTGTCAAGGGGCTTAATTTGTTTTTCTTTCAATTGTTTTGCTCTTTCTTATTTTCTTTCTCTTTTTACATGGTCTTTTTGTAAATTTTAGTTTTGCTGTAGGGTTTAGATGGGTTTCTGATCCACTGCTTGAATTGGGTATCTGGTGTAGTTTGAAATTACGTATCTTTTGTTCAAGATACAAGGAAAGAACGGACATTTTTGTAATTCAAATGCTGCTAAAAGTTTCTGTTCATTTCAAAAGGGTTTTTTCCAGTCTAGTGCCATGGATTTAGAGTTTTGGATGCACCAGCATTGTTCCCTGGCCTTATAAGTTCTAATTTCAAAATGGATCTTATAGGGAAATCAAAGTAACAATTTTGGAGTTGATAGTTTAGTTCAAGTGAGTTGGTTTATTGCATATCACTTATAATTCTGTTATCAGTTCTGCCTTCATGGTCAATGGGGACGATTCAAATGTGGTAAACATTATACTACGAAATCGAAAAACAATGTTACCTTTGGTATCTTGACATGTTATCAATGATTGTTACTGCCTTGGGTTTTTGCAAAATGCATATCTTTCCACCATGCTTTGCCGCAGCTTCCTATTACTGGCCCATTGTATAGTAGATCACTGGTATTTCTAATTCTCTCCTTGGACCTTTTATTAATGCAAAATAGGTTACTACTGGTTTAGAGCTCAGACGGGTCATAAAAGTAGAATGTTGTTTGAACTTTCTGCTGCAACTAGTGGGTTACTTGTGTAATTTTGTTGTGCTTCTGCTGTCCATCAATCGACTTTGGATTAAAAGCATTGTTAATGAACTAATTTGGCAGTGTAATGAGTATGATAATAATATGTAATCCTTTCCATAAAAATATCTCACGTTGGACACTTACCCTAACTTTTGGATTTGGAGGCATTGCTTATTAACAGCATTCCATGTCTAATAGGTTGACTACGTGAAGAAGACTGTAAGACCTCAGAGTCATGGTGGTAACAAACAAAGGTTCAATGTTTCACTCAGAAGTAAGAACACTGAACTCTTTGGTCAACAGCTTGCGACAGTAGGAGGTCACCTAGGCAAGCACTGGAGTTTTATGGGAGGTTCAAGAGTTACTGTGAGACCAAAGCTTGAGAGATCCGTTCCACTTCAGAAATGCTCTGGAGTTTATGCATCATGTGATTCCTTACTCCCATTTATTTCCTTAGTCATTTATTAATACATTTTGTATCATTACGTGGCCGATTTAAATTATATATATGAACTTCAGAGGTAGCTTCATGTGTGCTTGTAACATGTCTTTTATTTTATAAATTAGTAAGCAACAGGGGTTTCACAGAGATTTGTAAGTTAAAAGATTTTTACGCGGATCAAAGCCCATAAGTATCCTATGTATAAAATAGTAAGTGCAAGAAAACTCTGAAAATAGAAAATTCTCTATTATGTTGTGGTAGAACTGACTGACACTCAAATGCCTACATATATGGCAAACAATTTGCTACTGCTATATGAACAGTGAAAACTGTAACTAGATTTTACGATGTTCATCAGTTTTGCAAGAAAAGTATATTTATGAGTTCGTATTTAGGGATTTCAAATCTACTGAATTTTTTTTTTTTTTCATATGTATAAGCTCTGTTAAACAATTTGTTCTTGCAACATCTAGTTATTCTCCGCATAGTGAAATAAAGACTCAAAGAATCTAGTATCTCTGTATAGGCACCAATGTAGTTGTCTCTTGACCTAAAGGTACATTTTGATAGCCTGGTTCGAAGCTTCATGGATTTTGCATGAAGACTGAATTTATGCTTTGATGGATGTTTTGTTTAATCCAATTCCTACCTCAATCTTTGGTGTTTAGCCGTTGAGAGCTCTAAACATGAGCAAAGGTTGTTTTAGCTTAACAAATTACTTTCCTTGTTTTTTTGTCATTTGACAAAAAAGAAAGCTATATACTAACTATTTTGAGAATCCTTCCTGCCATTGTTGCAAGTTTCATAATTCCCAGGTCTCACTTTTTGGATTCAGTTGCTGCATTTTAGGTTTGTGTTGAGAATTGAGCTACTGAGTGATTATCTTGTGGTGTTTTGCTTGCCAAACTGACAATAGATTAAAGTCAGACAAACTGTGTAGCTCCCTGCTTGATAAATTCTTATGCCAATGCCCTTATGACTTGTTGTTCCATGAGCCTGCAATATCAAGTTCTGCAAGGCTCTTCTATCCAATTTAATTGGTGAAACCTCTTTTCTAGTGTTATGGTGTTGGTATGTTGGTACATCCGGTATCAACACTTTACCTGGCATTTTAAGATTTTGGTTTTCTCTTGGCGGCTCCTGGAGTGACTAGTCAGATGATGCATATGAGCTTGATAAATTTTGGTCTAAAAATCTTAAAATAATTTTTACGCTTTTAGCAGTTACATGTTTTTTTATCCCATAAACTTGACGGTAGTTTCAAATTTTTGCTAATAGAATAAATTTAATATTCTTTTTTTCAGGGTTGGCAAGTGAAATAGCTAGCTCTGCTTTTACTTTCGGGACAGCTTCAGTTCTCCCGTTTTATGCCCTCATGGTCCTGGCCCCTAGAACTGAACTAGTATGTGTCTGAATTTATTTCAGCCCTCTGATTCCTATATAATGTGGGAGTTTTTCTCTCAACATTTTAATTATTTATTATAGACTGTTGCAAATAATTGAAAGCTCTTATATGAATTTGTTAAGTTATATGTGTATACTTCATATGAATCCATCTCAAATTGATTCTTTATGGGTTTTTCAAATCTCTCAAAGTACGTATTCCTCAATCTCCAGTTCCTTCTTCAAGATTTTCTGAACTAAACTGATGCATGTAATTGTTCCAAATCACGTAAAATGCAGACAAAAATTTCTATGGAAAGTAGTATACCTTATGTTGTGCTTGGAGTTCTTTATGCGTATCTACTGTACCTCTCCTGGACTCCCGAAACGCTGCAGTTGATTTTTGCGAGTAAATACTGGCTTCCAGAGGTAAATTAATGTCTATGTATCTTTCAGATATCTTTTCTGATTGCTTATAAAAGTTTCTTACACGAAAGTTGTTCCTGTGCAGCTTCCTGGTATGGCCAAAATGTTTTCTTATGAGATGACATTGGCTTCTGCTTGGATTCACTTGTTGGTTGTTGATCTCTTTGCTGCAAGGTACCTCTTTCCTCTCTCTTCTCTCCCTCTTGACGCTCTGTGTCCGGGGCATTCTCAGTTCTAAGACCTCATTGTTCATTCATCCAGGCAGGTTTTTCGCGATGGACTGGAAAACCAAATTGAGACGCGACATTCGGTTCTGTTTTGCCTCTTTTTCTGTCCGGTTGGAATTGTCGCTCACGTCGTAACGAAAGCACTGACCAAAAGTGCTGGGAGCTCCAGCACACACAATGTGCATTGACAACTAGAATTCCGTGGAGTTGAAGGAAGTTGAAAAGAAGCCTTGATTTGAACGAAGATCCATGTGTTTGCGAGTAATATACAAATATGCTGTATTTGCAAGCAAATGGTTTGTTCATCAGATACTTTTCACAAGCCATTCGTTTATCTTTGGAGTCTTATTTACTTCAGTAAAATTTGGAAATGGAACTGCATGATAATTTGATAACTAACATTCACTGGTGGTGGTGACGGTGACGGTGACGGTGATGATCACCGTTGCATTGCATACCGCTTCGTTGGCAAGAAATAATGATGAAGAGTACGAGATAGCAGTACACAATTTCATGACAGATTAATCTGAGCCATTAAAGCATATAAATTTCATAGTTGAAAATTGGTGTTAACATTTTGTCTAAATTGAAGTGTGATAAATTCGTACATGTATATATAAAAAAAAAACATCTCGTTTGCATTTAATTTTTTTTAAAACGATAAAACTCGAAGAATCGCCTTAAACTCATCTTGCATCGTCCGTGCGTACATACACACACGGAAATTGAAAACTCTTATCAAACAAATTATTTCTAGTTTTCAATTTTTTTTTCTGTATTTAAAAACTAAAAATCTATAGTTAATTTCAATTTTATATTATTTTATAATTAATAATTAAAAAATAAAACAACATGGTATGGTGTAATTGAAAAATTGTCACCTTAATTGGTACAACTTCAAAACTCAATTGCTAGAAGCACTTTATGATTATAAATAAGCGGTACTCTGAGTGAGAACAGGGTTGTCCCAATGGAGGAAGACGCTTAAGACAAAATTTCTTGTTTTCATCATCTAAAAAGATTTAATTATAAATGGTTATATAGGTTAAAAAAATTATTCTAAATAATTCATCTTACATGCCAAATAACAATTAAATTCAAATAAAAAAATTATATTATATTTATTTTTAAAAATATCATTCCATAAATGAGAGAGAAAATTTAATTTTGTGTGTTTTAATCCAATCCAATTTGTTCCCTTTTTTTTGTCACAATTTAAACTTTCTGTTGATAACAAAAGAAATAAACTATTAATATATTAAAAATATATATATGGCTTTGCATAGAATTGTAAAAGCCTAAATAATATATATGAGCCTTATTTGTAAAAAAGTAAGTAACTTTATTAAATTTTGGGCCTTAAAATTATATTAGTATTTGAGTCATAATATATATTTTAAGTTATGTTTTAAAGTCTCAAATATTTAAATTTGATTATTATCTTAAATAAATTTACATATGTATTAAACTTTGAGGCCTTTACACAATGCGAGGCCCAAATCCTAGGCCGTGTTCGCCTTGGATTTGGGTCGGCCATATTTTTTATACTTTTACTCCCCGACCAGTTTATGAGTGGACCACTTCTGTTAAACTCGTATTTTATACTTTTACTCTACTATGATTGCACAAATTATATTTGTTGATCATGCATGATGCATTATTAATATTCAGATATATGATTATGAGTAATAATGACTGTGCATATCCAAGCATGCTTATTGGTGGTAATATGGTACGTATATAATGTTGCATGTGACGAGTCGTACATTGCATTACATGAGAGTCCCCGTGGCATTTGTAGATTAAGATATTAGAACCCACAACCCACATAGGAGTCGTGTGGTATCTAGTACTCATATGTAGGCCACATACTAGTCCTCCACGTGATCGTTCACCCGTGCTACTCGCTATATTAGTAAAAAAGAGTCAGTCCTGTTCCCGAGCTCTAGGTAACTCGAGGTGAGGATGCTTAGTACCCAGTCCTTCACGTGGTCGAGTACATGAGTAAGATACCCAGTTTAGATATATGTATTTCAAGTATAAGACTCAAGGCGACTCAAGAGCAATGTGATGTGGGTTGATATTGAGACATATGATTAGTTTCTACATGGCTCATTTGTGCATTTTGGTTAATTATGACTTGTTGGACGTTACTTTATGATCTCGTATAACGTGCAAGTATACTATACTATTTTTGGGGTTTTTATCTATAAAACGAGGGGTTAAAGATGTTTTTTTATTATTGATTTTACACTAAAATAACCTTTGGGTCCATTCATGCCTCCGCATCTCGATCAGCCCCAATCTTCGTGACACGGCCTGAAGGGTCATCAAAAACATAAAAGGTGTGAATGGACAAAATAACATCGTTTGAAAACACTTTTCAAAATAGCACTTTTTGCCCTCCAGTTATAAACCATGCATGCATAGTGACAGGGACCCGCCCCGATCCCCCGGGGACCAAAAGGGCACATGCCCTGCTCCTGTCTGACACCCAAACCGAAATTTCCAATTTTAACCTTAAAAAAACTTAAATGCATAAATGTCCGAATTATAAAGTCATACATCAACCAAATTTAACAGATGTTAGAAAAGGGATACAGTCCAAAATATAAAATCCGAGCACGACTCTAGAAAAATCCTGCGAGTAATCTGACCCGACAGGGGTTCAGGTGCGCAGTACGAAATCTATGTCTCAGCCTCGGGGTCCTCACCAACCTCAGCAGCACGACCTGGAGGGGTTACCAAAACATGAAAGGTGAGTGGGCCGAAACTCAGGTTTATAGAACAGTTTAATAAGTAAAATATATAGTTTACCCTTCCGTTTTCCAAACATGCATGCATCGGTATTAAAAAACACCATAAATACATATAATATACCACAAGCATTATATTAAGCCAGAAATGCAATATAAACACAGCTACTGCACTATACACTCCGATATCGACATCCCTGACGTCCAATAATGGTCACAGTCCCAAGGCTACGCGTGCCACCCGGGGTCTCAAATCCCGAGTCCAAACTCCGAACCCAGTTCGGTTACGGCATCCCAGATGCCTAGCGTCCCAGACGCTCGACGTCCCAGACGTCCAATCATAGCAATCCTGCTCCTGAGTCATCCTATGGTCCGGCACCTCCGTAGCATGACCCCTCGCAGGCAATTCACCGTGACCGCTCCGGGGTACCACATCCGGAGGAGACAGTATCATACGGTGGATTATACAGTGCAGTACCTAAGATAGTCATCCATATCCACATGCATATATAAATATATATATCATCCAAAACAGTGTTCAATTTCCGTAAAACGGGTCTCAAGCCCAACACCGTAAAACGTGTCGCAACCGTAAATCGAGGTAATCAAAATCCATTATTTGATTCACACACACATATAGATATACGGAAATGAAAACGGTTATGCATGCAAGTGTTAATAAAAACGGGCCCACTCACGGGAATATTGCGCGTACGAACTTGTCTCCGGGATTAACGTAAGTTTCCTGTCATTTCAAATCACATGCAAGTGTCACTATAGGTCCTTAATATACTCTCAAAAAGTCCGAAACATAAACCGGTTCGAGGAAGCCGTCCAACACGCTTCCCGAGACATCCGGCCCTAAACTGACCTTCCTAACTATCTCAGATCAACATGGTTATTTCACAGAAAATGTTTAACGTGGGCCTCGCATTGTGGAAAGACCTCAAGTTTAATCCATATGTAAATTTATTTAAGATAATAATCAAATTTAAATATTTGAGGCCTTAAAACATAACTTAAAATATATATTATGACTCAAATACTAATATTATTTTAAGGTCCAAAATTTAATAAGTTACTTACTTTTTTTACAAATAAGGTCCATATATATTATTTAGGCTTTTACAATTCTATGCAAAGCCATATTTTTTTAATATATTAATAGTTTATTTTTTTTTTTGTTATAAACAAAAAGTTTAAATTGGGATGGCCCTGATTGAATACACCAAGATTTTTGTACAATCTATTAAAATCCTAATTGAATACCCCAAAATTTAAAAACACCCTCAAATCATTTAAAATCTTTGATTGAATACACCACTATAAAAACTTATATTACATAATTTTTTCTTCTTCTTTTGAGTCATTAATTTCGAGCTGACTAGAGCACACCCGAGCTCTATGCATTGCTCCGCGTGTGCCTTGGTTTATGTAGTAATCTACAATTAATTATACAATTTAAATATTGATGTAGCTAGGATTGTATTCACTCTAGCTAATTCAATTTGCATTTGAAAAATAAATCTATATACACAATTTTAACATTTGATAATACAAATTTACCATTCCTGTGATTTTTTTTTTTTAATTTCAGACATCATTCTTCATAATAAGATCATTGTATACGATCTGGATCGTTTGCGTATACGATGGGCCAATTATAATTGTAAGTTCAGATCATTTTTGTTATTCCTTTTTCTCTTTCTTTTTTTTTTCATTTCCCTTAAAATTTTTGATAAACCATATGAGCGTTTACATGTTTATTAAATTTCAGGTTCGTTGCCAGTAAATGTGTCCAGCGTTTTTAGCAACAGTGGGAGCCTGATAGATTTCATCATTGTTGGCACTCTTGGTGGGTTAATTTTGTGGATTTTCGTAAATTTAATGTAATAGCTACGTTGAAATTAAGTATGGTAAATAAAATAACATTAATTAGGAGAAAACATTGAAAAAGGAAATTGTATTCAAATTGTAATTTTCTCATTTCTCAAATTGTATTTACAAAAGCAATAGATACATTCAAGGATGAAGATATGGTTTTTCGCAAAAATATCAATAGTTAAATATGAAAAAAAAAAAAATCAATTATAGACACTAATATAATTAAATCCGATCTTCATAAACAAACTTGGGATTTGCGATCCCAAGTAAGATCGGTTCAAGATCATGAGATCTAAGTTAATGTAAATATCAAAATTGTTCACGCTCAACCAAAATAATAAAAGTCGAAAATTTAGTCCCAATTTGAAAATTTTGAATGCAATTTTAGAAAAAAACTTAAACACTCAATAATATTTATTTACCTATATCATTGAAATTAAGGAAATATTTTTCTTTCCTTGTTAAGCAAATTGTATATTTAATTGAAGGCAATCGTATCTTCAAAATGAAATCTAAAATATTGACATCTCTATTATTATAAAACTAAGAGACTCAAAAGACTTCACTAAATTTTTTTGACGAAATAACCTGTAAATTATTTAATATTTAAAAATAAAAATATTAAATTTCTAATTAAAATAATAATAATAACTCATAGCCAATATTCTTTTATTTAAAAAAATTAGTTAATATATTTTAAATTTTTAATAAAAAAAAATGATCACTCGCGCCAACTACAGGTGCCAGAAATCTAGTGCTATTATAGTGAAAGAGGAACACAAATGAGATAAATTAGATATGAAGTTCTTAATTGGTGACCTTGGCCACATTACAATGATCTGACTACCGCCGGAGGAAATGGGTAGGCAATTTTAAAACTGCCATTTTTGGGGTGATCATCAAACAAGACAAACGGTTCGTTTTCCGTCGTGTATGGAAGCTACAACTAATTTGAAGCAAAATTGACCGAGGAAAATTTGCAGTCAATACCATATCCCCATCCTCACTTCTGTCTATACTGAACACAGATGGGAGAAACTGAACCGCTACAGCTGCCGGACATGGTTAGTGATTTCTTCTGGGCAAGATTGGGCCTGAAGAAGCTCCAGACGCCCGGAGTTTGCAACAAACTGCAATATGTAATCTTCATCTGAAGCCACATGCAAAATTAGTACATACATTCGTCATTTATCAAATAACCTAATGTCTGGTGCACCAACTACTGCATAAGAAGTTAGGCAGCGTGATACGAAGGTCTCTTGAACAAGATTGCATACTCATATAATGGGAATCGCTGACAGCAACCTTAAGTTTCTTTTTTCTTTTAACTAAGGAGAAGAGAGATGGAGGAGAAGAAGAATGGACTAAAACTAAAAACTCATTCAAATGACAATATAGGGACTTTAGGGAGAAGCAGAAGAAAGAATAAAAACTCACTCTCTTTAACTGTCCCATAGAGCCAGCATAATACTTCATCGGCGAATGCTAAGCAAACTCCTCCCTGCCAACCACCAAGCTCATTAGGTGCATAAACCGGTTTCATTCCAAGTGAAAAACAGAGTATTTATTCACCATATCAGCAAGCAATAAACTTAACAAATCCTCATATTGCAAAAATGTCTTCTTCTTTTTTTGGTCAAACGTCTTTTTTTTTTTTAATGAACACTTTGAGACATCTTTTTTTCGGGTTGAAATAGTAATTATAGTGCAAAGCTCTTTACAGTCTAATATGAACAATGATACTGAGTCCAATTGCTAAAATCAAATTCTTTCAATGTGACAGATAGGGAGGTGGTTGGGTTGACCACTTGACAACCATGTACATGACCGAAAAAACTCACCTGCCAGTAATTCTTCATTTTCACTCTCTGTGTGATATCTTTGGTTCTTAGTCTCTCTGTGCGGACGAGTCGACCTCCACGGTCCCTGCATGGAAAAAAAAAGAAAAAAAAGATAAGCGGAAGTAAACTCATTTATACTATATAATATACTATATTATTTATTATATACATGTATACACGAATATGTGTGTATATATTCAAAAAATTTGTTTCTATTGAAACCGCTTTGAAACATAATCAATTTTTTGTATACAATTAAATCGTTTGCCCAGTAAGAAAGTAAAAGGTTTAAGCAGCAATTGGGGTTACCTAAATCCAATGACAATATATGGAACACCCGCTAAGAATGATTGGATCTGCAGCAGTTATAATAGAACAGTTAAATCTTCTATATTTCAAATATTTTATACTCTAATTAACAAATATGCAGCAAATAAGCCTCATGTACAAACAAATTCTACAACTTTGCATGTCAAATTTTGACACAATCTCAAGATGACTTGAGTTTTTCTGGGCAAAAAAACAGTAAACAGTAAATAATGTACCAAGGAAAAAACAAACACATGAATTTATCATGAGAAGCCAAATGTACCCAAAACTTGAGGAGCTTCACTCTCTCAAATCTCTCCTCCGACTGATAATCCAACTGCAACATTGAATGAGAAATTTTCAGGCAGCCAGATAAGAAATCTGACAAAATAAAAAGCATTGCATGATACAGGACCGGACAGGAAGAAAAAAAATGCCAACCTCCTGACTTGTCTTCAACTCCACATAAAACCTCCTTCCATCATCAGTTGAATCACAACAATCCATTTCAGCACCCATTAGTATACGATGAGCCCCTAATTTGGTTTTGATCACAGAACAAAATTCAACATTGGCATCAACGTGATGTATCCCTCCATCACCTCTACCTGGATCTTCAGTGGCAAGACTTTCAAAGCAATAACCCCAGTAACACCTAAATTAAGAGAGAACGTTGCATAAAACACACCTGAAATTTAGAATCAGCAATCATGGAAAGATGCATGCCTACACCGGATTCTTGAACCAATTAGATGAATTAGAACAAAAGGTCAGTTACAATTTGAGTAGAAAGGTTTGATGCCTGAAGCATTCATATTCATTTATGAATCTATTTCTTAGGGAGTAGAATTGCAATAATACAACATGGAAGAAATTTCCATTATAACATTGATTAAAGCAGGGACGTAATGCCAACATACGAAATTTCAAAAGAAGAAATTGAAGTCCCATACCTTCGACGATCCTCTTCACTTTGTGGCCTTTCAGGAAGTTTATGCACATCAAGATAGACAACCCCATTCCTTTTATGCACTCCCATTTCCCAAGGCTCATTCCGGAGATAAGCAGTTGCCAATATCTAAAGAAAGATAAGCATTTGAAATACGATAAAATGTTATCTATACAAGAAAAAACAAGAGAATGGCATTTTATATTAACAAATAATCAATTGAGGTATTCTACAACATAGTGTCTCTAGTGTATTTTTTCTGATTCTTCTATAACCATAAGTGTGCATATAGTTAAGTAAATTTTTTCAGTAACTTGGATATCTACTAAGAAACAGCCATTAGATGTCTGTTCATAAATTCGTTTGTGCGTCCCGCTACAGGGGCTCATACCATCATATCCAGAATTACAACACATCTACATTACACGTTCTTCATAGGCAGATAGTGAGCCTAGGATCAGAAATTATCTTGAAATCAAAAGTACACAAAGGGACCAGGAGATACCTTATTAAGATTGTTACGATAAGTCTGTCAAAGGGTAAAAAAGGTTGAACAAAATTATTGGTTAGTAGCCCAAATGATAAATTATAAGATAAAAAAACTCAAAAGTGTAAAATGTGTAAAATGCTTCGTACCACAAAATGAATATTTTGAAGTGGAATATTCTTGTCTCTTATGCAGGCAAGAAGGTCACCAAAACCTTGAGAGCCCAGATCTGGTTTTGACAGAAAAGAAAATCACAAATTTGCCTGCAAAGATCAGCCCTCATATGCATAATCCAAACAAACAAATATTAAATCACTCTGATACACATCTTATGGTCCTAATAAATAGTCACGATACCTTTCTTTGCAATAAAAGAATCATAACCTTGATTAAGATCAGCTCCAATGTCTTCAGTAATAAGACGCTTAAAAAGCCTCTAATGTGGACAGAAAAAACAATATAAAGGCATTACAGATCAGCCTAGAAACCCCTACATAAAAAAAAACTTACGAAATGAATGGCTTAGTTGGAAAGGAAGTTACAGAATGCTTACCAAGCTTGCATCATCAAAGCTGACATCCCCACCTTCTACCCGGCTATAGCAAGCAAGTTCACAGGGCTATAGGATAAAATTATCAATTAGTGAATCAGGAATTTGGACTGCCCAGATAAAAATCTCTATTTGTAAAATGATAAGATCTAATTTTGTGGTTATCCCTGTGAACCATTGACAAATCACCTTAAAAGCACTTAACTTACAAAAGAGAAAGAAAAGTGGCATAGAAACTCATGATCACTTGACTTACTTCCTGAAATGCAATGACCTTTCTTGATAGTGTTTCTTCACTCTTTGAAAGTCTTAGTTCTGAAACGAGGCGTTCATCACGATGACCATTTAAGAACCTTGGACCATAAGCAAAATTAGGCCTTTGTGGATATGGTCCACCTCCAGGCCGAGGAAGGATGCCTGCACCTCTATCATTTGGATGCCCAGATTGCCGACGACCACCACGCGCAAAACTCCCTCTACTCTGATTATTAGTATTGCGTACGACAGGCAATACTGTCAAGAATAGTTTCATGAGTATGGGAGTTAACAGTATCAACAACTCAAGAGAGTAGCAAACTAAGCATTTAGACCGAAATCTCAACCGTTCATATCTTTTATGATAAATAACATAGATTCCAAATAATGGTAAAAAGTTCAACCTACAGGTATCTAAACATTAATCAAGCCCAAAAAATGCAACATTTACAAGCAAAATACGCACTAGATGAAACAAACAACGAAGTCACAAATGCAGGAGACTACTGGAACATTTTATAGAAATGAACGAAGCCCATAAAAACGTGGGTAGCAAACAAACTTGCAAAACACCACTCAAAGATGATCACTTGGGTAGACCAATCAACCTAATGGCAAGATCACCAAAGTGCAGGATTTTCATCAAACAAAATCTCTTGGACAATAAGCAACCACAACAACAAATTCTGAGTACCCATTTTTTCACTACGCTACTAGACTACTAAACAGTAAACACCTATCAATCCAACAGTAAGCAACCAAAGCAACAAAATGCTTTTACCCATTTATCAGTAAGCCAGCACAATGAACTATTGAACTCACATCAATGCAACAATATAAACAATCAAACACCCAAAAAATAAACTCTACCAAACGCATGTAAAAGACCAGCTGAGAAAAAATTACCAGGGATAAGGTAAGGACTAGTAGCAGGGGTTTTGCAATAATCTTCATTATCAGAACCGAACAGATCTTTGTCTTCGTCCCCAAAATAACCCCCCTTGCTAAACTCATTGTTGTTGGCGGCGTTTAAATTATCAGCCTCATCACCATTCTCTTCCCCTTCCTCAGCACCACCACCACCACCACTGCTCGCGCTTGGGCTATTGCCACTGCTGGAGTGGCCTCCGCCGCTGCCGTCGGATGAAGAAGACGCCGACGATGATGAAGACGCTGACGACGACGACGACGATGATGAGGATGACGGTGTATCTGAATGGGTCGCATCTTGAGTATTAGGGTCGTCATCGAAGTCTTGGCCGAAGATATCTTCGTGTTGCTTTGAAAAATCCATCGGAAGAGGTGCTTGGGGAAAAAAATTGGTGGGTTTTGGTCCCAATTTTGGTTTTTAATTGATTTTCTATGTGTGTTTTTTTATTCGTGGGTCAGTGAGTTTGGGGTAGTAGCGTAATACGAATGCACCCGGTGAGCTGACTCAGAGTAAGTAAATAAATAAATGACAAATTATATTTTACTATTGTATAATTTACATCATATAATTACGGTTCAAAACACAAGCCACCTAGGTCACCTAATCCGTTTAGATGGTGTCTAGGCACTTGAAGGTAAGAAATCGTCTTGCATAATGGCTAAACTTCTAGTTGGATTTGTGTGCACATCTTTATATATATATATATATATATATATATATATATTTAGGTATATAAGTTATTTTATTTATTAAATACTAAGTAAATAATATAAGTATTAAATAAAACAAATATAATAAATTAAAAAACACGGAATGCTGTATAATAAAATTAATAAAAAAAAACTTACATTTTCAACATTTATGATTCTCAACTCAATTTATTTATTTAGATAATTAATTTTTGTTATAGAATTATTTGATAATATTCATTATATTATTAATTTGTTGAATTTTTTCTTTAAAAGAAAAGCCTCATAGGCCCCACCTAATCGCCTAGGCGCTATCGACCACCCTAAGAGCGCCTAACCGCCTAGGCGCTATGTAACAACACGTCCCGAGTTTACGGGATTAATTGAGGAAATCCTCAACAAATTGTGATTTTCATACGATCGGTGTAAAATGACGATTTTGCCTATATGAATGGGCAAAAGTTGACTTTTTGACCTGGGAGGTCAAATGCATGAGAACCGAGGACCATTACGTAAACCGGGATGTTACGAGTCCGTAGACAGACGGCATGTCGAAATCAGACGTTCGACGGAAAAGTTACGGTTCACGGAAGAAAATCAGTACTATTTATATTTTACGAGAAAATTGTACAAGTGGCCTTTTTGGATTTGGTGGAAATCTGGGGAGTGGGGGGGGGGGGGGGGGGGGGGGGGGGGGGGAGATGGGAAACCAATTGATAAGTGACAACTGTCCCTCATCTGATTGGCCCAAACCCCAATTGTTTGGGATATTATTTCATTCAGCTTCTTTGTTTTCCTTTAGCCCGAAAACCCAAAAAAAAACCAACCCCAAAACCAAAAACACACACACACCTTCACCATTTCTCATCCTTTACTTCTGGACTGTGAAGGGAAGTGAGAGAGTGATAGGGGACGATCACGGCAGTGGCAACGGCAAAGGCAACCGTGGACGGTGCCCGAAAAACCCGAAAAGGTAAGTTTTGAGTTCAAAATTCGAAGGTTGGATTTTAAGGATTGTTTGGCTTTTCTTATGACCCAAACGTGTTCTTTGAGTATATGCGACCTTAACAGGACCAAACCCAAGGATCGTGGTGGCTGGAATCGACGGGGAAGTACGGTTGCAGGTGGCTGTCACTGTTCAAGCTTGGGAAGGTAATTTTTGGGCCTTATCTCGTGTTTCTAGGTTCATAGAACTGTTTTAGAGCTCGAGACATATCGATAAGGACAAAAATGGCAGGATTTGGTGGCCGGACGATGGAGTTCAGGCAGGGTCAGGTCGCGGATCCAGTTGACCTAGTTACAGGAAATCGGGCTGACTCATCGAGAGGTAGATGATGATGATGTCAACGGGTGACGTCATCATCCTGTCAGAGTGTCAGGCCAAGTGGCCAATCAGGGGCTACCACGTGGCAGTTGTCAGAGCTCAGTCAGCACTGACATGTTAGACACGTGGACTAGACAGCGCATGGCACGTGGCACATGTCAGATCTGATGACTTCAGCTTTGACCGTTAACAGTGACGTGAGCGTTGATTTTTGTTGGCGTCAGCGTTAACTTTAACCAACATTGACCAGGGACTTTGACTCGTGCGTAGAGCGCGTGAGCACGTATTTTGAGGTGAGACTGGTCTCATTCAAAAGGTTTCGATGATTCTGATCTAATGATGGTGGTTTCAGGTCGATCGAAGATCGTTTGATAGGTCAAATTAAGGTTTTTAACCTAGGATGCGTGTCCAGGACACGTTGAGTTTTCTGGGAGTTTTGAGGGTTTTTTTTATTAGGACTTGTTTAGGTTGTTAATGACATTTAAGTATGTATTGGACAGGTTTGGATGACCCAAAAAGTTCAGTATAACGCCGAGTGGCTTACGACGCAACTTGCAGGCGCGCAACAAGGACGGTCTCTGAGTGGACATTTGCTTTCTAAATATAATGCATGCATGACTGTTTTATATGTTTTAAATATGTGATTTGAGATGTCTTGAGTGCATATGATTATGGTGTTTGGCATTTGCGTATAAATGTGGTATTGCACGTATTTCAATGATTTATGATATATCTGGCTTAAGGTTTTTATACGTGTTTGTGGTTTCAAATGAATTGAACAATAAAATGATTTCGGATTTGAAAATATTATCCCGGGCTTGAGGCCCAGTTTATTTACGAAATATCAGACTTAAGACCCAGTTGGTTTATAATATCGGGCTTGAGTCCCAATTGTGGTTTATGAAATGAGATTTCGGGTTTGAAACCCTATGGAAATGATTTGGGCTGAGTCCCTATGAGATTTGGATTGAATCAGATTGAGGGAATCTTGATTTTGTGGAAATGGTTTATAAACATTATACCTCAGGCTGAGACCCTGTTGAAATATTTATAAATGGTTTTACAATGGTTTTCCATTGGTTTGATTTTGATTTTTAAACATACCATCCTTACGAGTAGTTGTCTCCTCCAAACGTCCCGTAGTATTCTGGAGTAGTCACAGAGTATTGTCTAAAAAGGACTGCTCTACGTAGAGGCGCAGGATCTGGATTGTTATGGATCGATATACCCCGGACAGTGATTTGGGGGAGGCATACCATTACAGTATCGCCCTGGACACTGGTGGACCCAGGGGAATCCTCGGACTTGAGACCCCCGAGTGGCACGCGTAGCCTTAGAACCATGACAATATTGATTAGACATATGGGATGCCAAAGATTGGTTAAACTATATTTAACTGTTTTGGGTAGAGACCCCACGTGTTTTGGTTTTGGGCTGAGGCCCCACTATATTTCATTATGTATTGATTTGAAAATCCATATGATTTCATTTTAAGAAATGGTTGTGATAAACTGGTTTTACGATGCATCCATGTTTTTTAATGAAGGGTATAAATGTCTTTTTTTAAAATGTGTTTTATAAAATGTTTATTTTCGTCTACTCACAGCTTTTAATGTTTTTAATACCCTTCAGGTTAATTGCGGATGCGAGCTGTAACAGAGACCGAAACATCACATGCCTCCACATATCTTGGCGCACTCTGGCTGCCGGAGAGGGTTTAGGAATATCCTTTGTCTAGCACGATGTGTCAGACGGGAGCATGACACATCCCACGTTAATTCCGGGGGGGGGGGGGGGGGGGGGGGGAGGGGATTGAGATGGGTCGTATCATGCTAGGCCCCTATCGACCACCATATGAGCGTCTAACGCCGTTTTAAATCTTGCATATAATACAATTATATATATACTTTAAAACATTTCACTTTATTGTCATATAATTTACATCAAATAATAAGATTACATCTATATTGTAAAATATTTTACTTTATTACCTTATACTTTGAAAAACATAATATTTTGAACCCTCCTTATTTTTTCTATTTTCTCCTAAGTTTTATGCTAATGTGAAGTGTATAGATCTCACTGATGAATTATTTTTAATTCAATTGAAGTATGTAATTATCAATTTACATCAAATATTTGTATTTTAAAAATAATAGTCGCTAATCAATTAAAATATTCTTTCAAATCTCTCACACTTTGATGTTTTTAGATGCATTTTAAAAATTCAAATCCTTCCAATTTAATATAAAATAAATTAAAATAGCTAATTAGTGGGACTCATATACTCTAAATCAATACTTAATTATTGAGAAAACGAAAAAAATAATGGAAGATTCAGAGTGCAATGTTTTTTTAAAAATAAAGTAATAAAGTAAATTATGTTAAAATATAGGTATAATTTTATTATTTAGTATTAATTATAAGATAATAAAATTAAATATTTTTAAATATAGATGTAATTTTATTATTAGGGTAAACTAGAAGAAAATAATTGTAATTTGTTCATAAATAAATAACGATAAATCAGCAATTTTATTGCAAGCGAGTGCGACCATCAGGCGTTGGTCGAACCCAGAAATTTCAGCGACCCTCACAACTCAGAGAAAGGGAGAAAAGCAGAGATGGAGAGAAAGGTAGTAAGAAGCGAAGCGATGGAGAGCATATCGGAGAGGCTGTCGTCGTTGGAAGGCCTCTACTTCCCTCGTGCCCTACAGTCCACAACCACCAATCCTTCTCAGCGCAAGGCCATCCTCCTCGACCTCCTCTCTCGCGACGTCGCCGTTTTCTTAGGTACCCCTAATTTCTTTATCTCTTTCTCTCTCCGGCCTTTCCCTTCTGGTATTTACTATTGCTAAAAGTATTTCAATTTGGGGTTTACTTCAAAACCCTGACTTTATGATTGGTTACTGGGAACGAAAATAGTGTAGAGGAGAAAATATGAAACTTTTCCTTTGGCTTCGGAGAAGATTTTCTATTACTTAGCTCAACTACGTAGAATCTTCTTTATTCCGAAGCTGAAGAACTGAAAAAAAAGAAGAAGACAGAATTGATCTTTTATGTTTATTTGTTACTTAGGCTCTTTCTATTGGTAACCTCACTTGAACAAACAATAGACTTGTATGAGCGATGAACCTCAGGTTGAGTGCATATTATAACCTTTTTAGATCCCATTGCAGCAAATCTAGAATGCAAACAATATGCTATGTTTTATTTTTTATGCTGCAAAAATTCAGCCTCTTCTTAATTGAGACATATTATATTGGTTTCTGTCTGTTTTGAATAAATTCTTTTCGAAGTTTGCCAATAACTTTTCGCTTGATGTACCTTTTCAGAACGATATGGATCGAAATTGACCTTTGATGAGCTCGGGGAGTTTGATGTGCTTAAAGATGATTATGAAATCAATTGGCACGTGAAGCAACTTAGAAGTTTATTGAGTCCAACTTTAGATGAATTGAAATCAAGGTCAGTTACAGTCAAGAACCGGAGGCGGGCGTATCTGAATAAACTGATATATGATGGCCATTATTTCTCGGAGGATGCAATGAGGGAGAGAGAGCCATACTTGCATCATGAATATGTAGGGAAATTTCAGGACCCGATCGGAAGGAGCTTGGCCAGACCTGGGGAGCGGTGGTCAGACACATTGTTGAGGAGGGCAGAAGAAGCAATTTTGGTTGCCAATATTAGAAGGGAGCAGCAGAGGTTGGGTGTTGCTGAGAGTGATTGGGTTGGTGGTGAGAGAAACCAGCAAGAAGAGCAAGAGGAGGAGGAGGAGGAGGAAGAAGAAGAGGAGGAGGAGGAGGAGGATGAAGAGGAAGAAGAAGCTAAGAAGACTACGAGGGGCACACAAGCTGCAGAGGTAATTAGAAACTTTAAAACTGTACTTTCGAAATTAAAGGAGTCTTGTTTGCTTTATCTCTGCGTATATTTTTAATATTTGTGCTGACTGCCACATTCCATGATAAAAACATGAAAACTATATGATGATTTTATGCGTTATCTTGATTGAATTTGGGAGATTTGTCCTATGAGATATGCAGTGACCAAAATTAGTACAAAATAACTTATTTTTTCTTTTCTAATAAAAAAGTAAGTTGTGATAAGCCTCAATAGATATTGCTTCAAATTTTGGATCCCTCTTACTCTGGTTATTTTCTGTGGACTATTGTTGTAGTGACACACAAATGTACTTCCTTACTGATAGCAGAATGCTTTCATTGCCTTATCTAGAAAAGGGATAGTATTCAAGTTGGTTTCGAAAATATTATTTCAAATTAGAATATGGTAAGTTAGTAGGGCTACAACTTACTTTTGTTAGATTATGTCAGCAGTCTTTCAAATGGCCATGACTATTTTTCATTCTTAAAAAACTTCAAATTTATAGTAGTCTCAAGCAATTTTGTGAACATGCTTTCTTACTGATTTGTTCTTGTGTTATAGTATGATTTGAATATCACGGATGTTTATGTTGGGTAAGCTCTTTTAGTTGTTAAAGCATATCTTGCAGGCTGTTCTGACATGTGGAGCCTTATCTCTTTTAGGTACTCATGGATCATGAAGATGAACCCGACGATGCTGAAACTGTGGATCGTCCAGGTGTGCACCATGGTGCCCAAACCAACGCAGAAGGGCATCGCAAGCAACCAAACTTATCTGCTGCCGAGTTGCATGATCAGCTGGATCAGTTCACCCACATCATGCAGCAAAAATTTTTGTTGGGAGAAGATGCCGAGTATTTAGATTACACAAGAATCGACAATGATGAGACATTGGATGATCACTGGCAGAGGGAAGCCACCCATGATGCCGAGGAGAAGTACTTTGCTGAGGATTAAGAATAATTCATAGTGTGAGTAGCCTTTACTGCCCAGTTGTAAGTATACACCCAGTTTCTGTAAATTATGTGTCACCACTCACCAGCACTTTGTTAGGTTAGGTATTTGCTGGGTTTTTGGACTTGACATCTTCGGTTTGTACTTGAAAATAAAAACCATTTCTCATACGAGTTGCTGTCTGAATTCTGAAACCAATTGGATTGGAAGAATTCTGATAAAACTACAAGCGGCAACAGCAAGTAGTTCACCCAACTAGAACTCAAAGCAATCGAGAAAGAATATTATACTAAGTGGACAAAAATAAAGTTTCCAAATTGGGGCCCACCCTGACGAATCTCTTTTGTCTTTCAATTGCTTCGCACGTGACAAAATGAAATCGCACCGTTCTATCATGTCTCTCAATAATTAGCGTGGACGTGGACCCCACCCCTCCCTTCACTTCCTCTTTTTTTTTTTTCCCCCGAAAACTTCACTTCCGCTTCTTCAAATTCAAGGAGAAGAATGTCATGTCAACACAATTTACTGCCGAAGTCTCATTCAAATTGAAAATTTCAATTTTCATTTCATTAATTTAAATTCAAGGCTGATTCTCATAATCATAAATCTCACTTAGTTTAATCCATTATTGTATGAAAAATTGACCACAAATTTGAATTCCAATAATATATTATATAAAAAAATTTTAAAATTTATAAAATCCGCCCTCCCTTAATAAAAAAAAAAAATCAATCATAAACCACTCGATAAAAAAGAAAAAAAAATCTTAAACCACAAACACCGAAAATATCTCTGGCTGACAGCTCCACTCCCATTGGCTTCTACCAATTGGGGCCCACCCTGACGATACCCACAACATTCCGAATCACCTGACACGTGTCCACATCCTCCCTTCCTTCCATAGAATCTAAACACCCTTGGGATATATAATTATTACAACGGAGCCTAGGCTTCCTCTCTCCCTCTGAACCCCTCTCTCTGTGTTTCGCACAGCTATTCTTGTCTCGAAGCTGAGCCTGAGCCTGAGCCTGAGTAGCTAACCCCCGGGACCCGAACGAACAAATTCCGAAGCGGCATGAGTTAGCAATCGAAACTGAAAGCCCCTACTCCCCTCTCTTCCGAGCCCTAGGGTTTTCTAAATTTTTTTTTTTCAAATTTAATTTGTGTTGCAATTTCTGTCCGTGGGAATTCTATATTTAATTACCATGTTTGGGTAAGAAAACTTTTGGGCATCGAAGAAGAAGAGATGTACAGAGAGCGAGGCGTGGGCGGGTCGAAGACCTCGGAGGTGGGGCCCGCCGTTGATCGGAAGCGGATCAACGACGCCTTGGACAAGCAGCTCGAGCGATCCTCACCCTCCACTTCTAGGGCAATCAACGGCAAGGAGAAGCCGCTTATCATGGGGGGAAAGCCTCCGTCTGATCGCAGAGACTCTCGCTCGGCGTCTCTTCCCAAACCCAATGCTTCCGATGGTCTGAAATTTTCCTCCTTTCTTTCTTTCACACTTTTTTTTTCCTTATATAATTGGATTTGATTAGCATTTGGGTATCTTTTCACTGCTCAATTTGTCTTCTTTTTGTTCATTTTTTGTGGTTTCTCTTAAAATGGAAGATTAGATATCGATTTGCTGCATAAAATAGCAATATAGCATTTTTGTTATGTTGAAAATCTATGCTTCGTTTTGTGGAATTGAAATTTTAAGAAGTAAAAAGTATTGAAATTTGCACTTCGTAATTTCAACTGGGTGTTTGTATAGTTGTTTCTTCTATCTGATGGCTTTACAATTATGAATTTCGATTGTAATACGGACCATACAAATTACGAAATGCACTCCAATCTATGTCATTGAAGCATGTTCACTATATATGTTTGTCCCATTCTTAGTGTCAGTATCTTAGAGTCTTCAGCAAGCTTATCTATGGAAGGAAGAAAAAACTTTAATTTTTGGCCCAATTAGTTTGTTGCTCCATTTTATGTCCTGTCCCTTCCTTCATGTGATTTTCTAGTCCATTAAGCGGCCCGGTCCAGTATCCAGAAGTTGCTGAGCATTGTTTAGTTTTTGGGACATTTGCTTGAACTTTTGCCGGAGCCTGTTATGGCAGCAGGATATAGTTTTTTCTAGTACTGTGCAATTTTGCGTCATTCCTTTTCATCTGTAGTCGAATGATGTAAGTCTCAAAGTTAATAAAGAAAATACACTCTTGTAGTCAAAGAAAAATGATTTCTTTTGGTAAATGGCAATGTTAATAAACCATGTATCAAGTTACGGAGTAATGTCCTTATTGGAAGTTCATTCTCTTACCAGATGTTCTTTGCAGACTACTATTTTGTGTGAAGGAGAACCACTTTCCTTATTTTGAACACCATCTTCTAATTTTTCCTCCCCCAAACACGAGTAATGCATGTATAAAACAAGTAATGCATGTATAAAGATATAGAGTAATGTTTTCATGGGAAGTTCATCCTCTTACGAGCTGCTCATTGCAGACTACTATTTTGTGTTTAGGAGAACTACTTTCCTTGATTTTAAACATCATCTTCTAATTCCCTCCCCAAAACACAAGTAATGCATGTATAAAAGACAAATATTGTGTGGGCAAATTTTTGCACATAATACTCTAAATTCTCATCAGTAAACATTATTAAAATAAGTGGTCTATGAAACTCATAGTCTAGTTCGAGTAATGATAGTAAGTTTTTGAAAATGTGGCTTGTATCTTGTCTCCTGGAAGAATAGAATATCTAGTTTATATTTAGTTCATTATTATAATCGTATTCATCTGCGCTTTCTGTTGTTAGTTTCGTTTGCTTTTTGTATTCCCCATTGCTAGATATGACCCAGTTTCAGGAGTTTTCTAACGGAATTATATCTGCATTGACTGTAGAAGAATCTGAAACAGACAGTGAAGAGTCAGATGTTAGTGGTTCGGATGGGGATGACACATCTTGGATCTCATGGTTTTGCAATTTGCGAGGAAATGAATTTTTTTGCGAAGTGGATGATGATTACATACAAGATGATTTTAACCTTTGCGGGCTAAGCAGCCAAGTACCGTACTATGATTATGCACTTGACTTAATTTTGGATGTTGAATCTTCTCATGGTAAGCATATGTTTTGGTTTATTTGTTTTGGTGATGCACTAACTATAGTAACTATGAAATTATACATTGGAAAAATCCTTTTCATGCATCCATATGATTAAGTTGTATTTCTGTAAAACCCTGGCTTAATGTTAAAGGATGATCATATTGACATTCAAGAAGCTACACTCTAATCCCTTATTATTTGACTCAGTTAATCCCAATTTACCCTCCAGAAAAGATGAGAAAAACGAAAAGATTGGAAAAATCCTTTTCATCCACTTATATGATTAAGTTGTATTTCTGTAAAACCCTGACTTAATATTAAAGGATGATCATATTGACATTCAAGAATCTACACTCTAATCCCTTACTATTTGACTCTGTTAATCCCAATTTACCCTCCAGAAAAGATTAGAAAAACGAAAAGATTTAAACAAAAAAACCTCTTGCCTAGCATCCTCCCATATGCAACCTCCCCCTTCCTCCCAACTTTTGTGCCACCCATGTCGTTTCTATGGCCACTGGCACCAGTATGTTTATTTTTTAAAGGTGGGAACAAATAATGAATGAGGAAAGATGGTAATCCCCAATGATCCCTTTTTTTTCTTTTGGCGTGGGTGTGGTGAACAATTTTATCTGTTTAAATGTACTACCTGATATTAAATTATATGACAGTATTTGTGTTTCTTAAATTTGGATGTTTTCTTAGTTTGATGGATTCTTTGAACTGGTTGAGTTGGGCAGGTGATATGTTCACGGAAGAACAAAATGAATTAATTGAATCAGCAGCAGAAATGCTTTATGGTCTAATTCATGTTCGATATATTTTGACCAGCAAAGGCATGGCAGCCATGGTAAGTTTCTTTTTTTGATTGTATATTTAACAATTTCATGATTTCTTGTCTGTAAAATTTGGGCACTGGCTAAAATTTGCTGTTGTATCTACAGTTAGACAAGTACAAGAACTATGATTTTGGGAGATGCCCGAGAGTTTTCTGCTGTGGCCAACCCTGCCTCCCGGTTGGCCAATCAGATATCCCACGGTCAAGCACTGTAAAAATATACTGCCCCAAGTGCGAAGATATCTACTACCCTCGATCAAAGTATCAAGGTAGTATCCTTAATATTATTGAATCGATATTTATAACTGTTGGCTGCATATAAGCACATGGTTTGTCAAGATGCTGCTTCCAAAATTTTCTTTCATTCACTTTATATGTGTTTGTTACTTTGCGGGTTGGCTTCTATATGTCCGGAAGCTTATGAATAATCTCTTGTTTTAAATTAAACTTCTAATTTTTATTTTTAATTTATTAAATTTTGTTTTATTATCCTGGGAAGTATCAAAACTCTTAAGTTAGAAACTGGAAAGTAGGTTGTAATTCCAGTGTATCTTTATTAGGCAAACTTAGTTATTCTTTCACCTACATGTATGTTGTGGGTGTCTGATTAAAGGTTATGGGGTCTTAGGCTGCTTCCTTGAAAGCATCAAATCTGCATCAGTTAATTTAACCGGCTTGATTTTGTCATTTGAGAAGATTTTGCTAGTTTTCTTATTGATATCTGTTATCTTATGAAGTCAATTTCAAGTTTCTATATGCTTTTTTTATTCTTGTTGGTTGTAAGAAGTGTGAAATTTCTGCATATGAAGCTAGCATATCAAAGCTTGAAATTAGAAAATATGCAGTAATTTATGTTTCTAACAAAAACCAAGAGTCAAGTAGCATATAAAATTTAAATTGACTTCATTAAACAACAGATATTAATAACAAACACACACTCACACACACACACACATATATATATATATATATGATTGTCAGTATCAACTTCGAGTTTACCTTATTGCTATTGCCATGCGCCATTCACTTTCTATTTTCAGCAGCATTTCTCCCTCAACCAAAAAATAAAACTTGTACCATGCCATGTGCTTTTGTAATGAATAACATCTTGTGGGCTCATTTTCATGGTCCAACACATTAGTCACTAGTTTTTCTTACATTAATTCCTGAGCTACTTAACTCTATCTAGACATTGATGGAGCCTATTTCGGAAGTACATTTCCTCACCTGTTCTTGATGACATACGGGCACCTGAAGCCACAGAAGGCAACACAGAGCTATGTTCCTAGACTGTTCGGATTCAAGCTCCACAAACCATGATGCTGGAAGGACGTAAAAGCTTCAGCTAGGGTAGGAGTTCATGTGAGACTTGCTTCCCTCTGCCCGTAATGCCCTTGATAATCCGATGAAAGTTACTCCTCCAAACTATCACCATTGACTCCCTCTTTACGTGTTCTCGGGTCCACTGTCAATCAAATTTGCTGCTGCACCAAGCTTCATTTTCAACTTTCGCTGCCTCTTGGTGAGCTCGGTTGAACTTATCCATTTCGTTTTGGTTTTAATAAGTACTTTTTGTAGTGGTTTCTCTGCCTTGTCTTTGTTTTCTTCGTTTTGTTCTTAGCTCAAGTGGGATTAGTGGCACTCTGAGATCAGCCACCCCCCGCCAAAATGTATTAATTCGTATCTAATGTTCCAGTCAGCAGTAGGTTTTATGCACTTCATTGTTGGAATATAGAATCATATTTACCATTCACAAAATTCTACATGCACTTCATTTTCATTTTTGACCTGCTTGCTGTTTTTTCATTTTTCATTGCTTCATATTTTGATTTCCCTTCACAAACAAAATCTTGCTTTTCAAAAGTTTAGAAGAGTTGGGCTACTACATGGGGAGATCTGATCCATCATACTAATTCCTAGTATGCAAATTTGTGTCTCTCTGCATGTTATATGACAGGTCTTGAATTCAACCCTTGTTATATGACTGGTCTCTGATTCAACCCTCGTAGAAATTGACTCATTGCTTAGAATTATTGTATAATAAAAAAAATGTACCATCACCAATGCAGCATGTAGTTTAGGGGTGGATACGAATCTGTTAAAATCCGTTTTAAATCGTTATTTATCTAACGGTTAAAGTTTGACTGGATAAAAATTAAACGGTTTAAGAATCTAAATCGTTTTGATATTTAGATATATCCCGATAAATACATGTATATTCAAATAAGATTATAATAAAATATTATTAAGTTGTAATGTTTGTTTGATAAATCTTAATATAGTGGTAATATTTGCAAATTAATTCTCAAAAACAAAAAATTTAAATATTGATTATTTTGTTATTTTTTGTATTCTTATTGTTTTAGTATTTTTACTTTTTTTTTTTATGTTGAAACAGTTTGAAACCGTTTCGATTCAAACCAAACTGTTATTAACGGTTTAGATAGAAACAATTTAATTTTTAATTTTAAAAAATTTAAACTATATCTAACAGTTAAAATTTTAAAATATTACTAATATACATATCTAATAGTATTGTAATCAACCTTAATATAGCTTATCTTATGCTAATAATCGGGCTTGCAATTAGCTCCTAATAGGCTAATACCCATATATTAAATATTTGATGTGACAATATACAGTTGGGACATATTAAACTTTTTTTTTTTTATCTCCAAAGTCATTGTATTCAACGCAACCAATTCGTCTATATTTGTCAACAATTTTACATTTTTTTTTTTATAAACATAGATTCCACCTAAACAAAATGACAACACTAAAATTGCTAAACTTGTAATGTTGATGAAAGTGGGAAAACGAGCCTTGCTACTCAGCACTAATTGATTCAAACAAAAAGGCTAAATAGGAGACGATTATAAGATTATGGTACGAGACGATTTCAAGTACCTAGCCAAATAAAGTATATGGACGATCATAAGAGTATGGTAAGAGACGGTTTCACTCTTACGGTTTCAACTACCTAGCCAAATAAAATATATGGACGATCATAAGAGTATGGTAAGAGACGGTTTCAACCACCTAGCCAAATAAAAAATTATAAATTTCGGAAAGGAAAGATTTTAAAAAGGTTGATGATGTGAAAAGCTAATTAAATGTATAAATTAAATAAAAAAACAATATGATTTTTTTGTTGAAAAGAAAAAATTAGTAGTCGGTAGCATCTTATGGAGTAAATATATTATAATAAAAATGAAAATGGAATAATGTAAAGGTTGAGCAGACATCATAATGAAAATGAAAATGAAATATTAATTGCAATGGTCAAAATGAACGGCCGGCAGAAAGACATAATATTATATAAACCGATAGAAACGTCATTAGCAAATAGCATTATCCTTGCTTCTTAAGCCAACCTGAAATTTATCATTATCCTTTTTTTTATTTTTTATTTTTTATTTTTTATTTTTTATTTTGATACAGTCACCATTAGTCATTATCATTATCATCCAGCGCAAAATCACAGTCAGCATTATCCAATGGGGATCAGCCACATGTGTTTCTCTTTTTCAATTGTGAGAAAGTGTGATGGCCTTCAAGAAAATATCATAAAGTACATGGGGGAGTTTATAAAATTGAAATAGACTAGCTCACCTGAGGTTGATTTTTTGGCTCTGTAGAAACTAGAAACCAGCAGAACGCAACACAGAGACATCATCCAAATCATATGCGATTGTTGCTCTGAATCTGAGAAAAAAACCCAGAAGCCACAGAAAATGGCAGGGAGAAGATTAATTCTATGAAATTCCAATTCCGGGCTTAAATTCAAATCCAAAATCCAATTTCTGTACCCAATTCTCATAATCAAGAGCAATTCCAAATTCAAATCCGTTTTTGTGCTACACTTTGCTTGTCCCACATGTTACCAAATGACCCAGTTGATCATTTTGAAGCAAACCAAACAGAGGCATCACTCACCATCACCAAACCCACCATCATAACCTTACCAAAATCGTACCCAATTCGAAATACATGAGGATCCCATCTCCAAGTTCCCATCCTCAGCTTCCCAGAAAAGGCCTATAATGAACCACTCACCTTCCAATCTATCCCACTCTTCCGCACTCTCCTCTCTTCACCACCACAACCACAGTGCTTTGCATTCATCCCCTTCTTCTTCGAATTCGTTTCTTTGTTCTGCTTCACTTGCAATCATCCCCTTTGCTACAAGATCACTGGCTTTAAAGCTTTTTCGTCATTTCCGATGTGCCCATCTGCTCAGAGTCCACTGCCGCTTGCTTATCCTTCTTTCTCTGCCTTCCCTTTACTTCATCACTAGTCCTCGTCGCTCTTTCATTCTTGATTTCCTCTCCGTAATCGCTTTCTCAGCAGCCCTTTTGATTTCTCTGAATATTGCACTTCCTCGTTTTGTTTCAATTCGCTTATTTCTTGCCCGCTCTTTGCCTACGAAGCTTTCTTCGTCTTCCTGCACTTCTAAGCCTTCTCAGCGTGTTCTTTGGTCAATTGGGTCGAAGCCAAAATTAGTGAAAAGGTCAAATTCTGGGTCTTGGGTGCAGGTTTATAGCAATAAGGATGTTTATGAGGGTGAATTTGATAAAGGGAAGTGTTCCGGAAGTGGGGTTTATTACTATCATATGAGTGGGAGGTATGAGGGCGATTGGGTAGATGAGAAGTATGATGGGTATGGTGTTGAGACTTGGGCAAGAGGAAGCCGGTATCGTGGGCAGTATAGGCAGGGCTTAAGGCATGGAATTGGCGTCTATATGTTCTTCACTGGGGATGTTTATGCTGGAGAGTGGTCTAATGGGCAGTGTCATGGGTGTGGAATACATACTTGTGAGGATGGAAGCCGGTATGTTGGGGAGTTCAAGTGGGGTGTCAAACATGGACTTGGGCATTATCATTTCAGGTAATCATCTCATTTTGACATATGTTTATTGGTTGTTTGAAGTAATGGATTTGGATCTCCATGTTCTTTTATATGATACGATATATATGGATGTGTGGAATATGACTGATTGTGGCTATGTTGTTCTATGTCTTCTGATTTTGCTTGGACTTGGTTTGTAAAAAATGAGAGTAATGAAACCTTTGTGATTTCGTTTAAGGATGGCCAATATTTCACTTCAATATTTCACTTCTTGAAAGAGAAATGGAAAAGGGTGAAAGGTTTGAAATTATCGCTAGCCTCTCTAAGTTACTAATTTGGTAACATTATTAAGTCAATCATGTGTTTTTGTCTGGTTGTGAAAATTTTAGGCTAGCTATTATGGTCAGTTCACTATCAAGTGTCCATACTATTTACAGATGTAGAAAGTTCAGTTGCAAAATTCATAGATGGAGTACTTGGACCTGGATACAGTCTTCTTAGGTGACATGGTAACTAGTTATTTGAGTAAATCTTAATCTACAAAGCATTCCTCCTTTAGGAATCTAGTATTGGTCAAGCATAGATGCTTGCATATTATGAACTTAAGTGAACAGTTATACATTTTGCACCAAGTTTAGCAGTTTGTTTGACACTCCATGTCATGAGTTTATGGACACTCCATGTCAATTGTGTGAGACCTGCATTTGTTATGCTTACCACGGTTCCTTTGCCATGATTTACAAAAAGTTAAATGTTGTAGGTTATTAGGTTTTACAAATTTGTTATATGGCCAGCATATCTATTACAATAAAGTCGTTGATTATTTTAATTTCATGGGGTTTGGAACTTATTTCATTTTTTATTTTCTATTGTATTCGCCAACATGTTATCTGCGGGGTCTTGGTTCTCTTCTTTTGCTGATATAAACTCCTAGAATTTTGACCCATGTTCTTATGTCTTCTTAATTCAGTTTCCTTCTTATTTTGGTTGTTTATGTGTGTGGGTGCTCATCTGTTATTTAAGAAGTGCATTTAATCATTATTGGTCAAGGGTATGCTAAGGAAGAAATGTTAGTGGTGATCCTCTGATATATGCAAGTGAAAGTTCAATGCTAAGTTTTGTGTATGTTAATGCAGAAACGGGGATACATATGCTGGGGAGTATTTTGCTGACAAGATGCACGGCTTTGGAATATATCAGTTTGGCAATGGGCATCGGTATGAAGGAGCCTGGCATGAGGGTAGAAAGCAGGGACTTGGTACTTACACTTTCCGAAATGGGGAAACACAATCCGGTCACTGGCAAAATGGGGTTCTAGACATTCCTGGTGCGCAAAATGCCCATCCTGGATCTCCCCGCGCCGTCAACCATGCCAAAGTGCTTAATGCAGTCCAGGTAATTGTGTTATGTATTTTATGTTTTGAGTTTTTTCTCAATTTAAAGTTTACTGGTGCATGATCGATAATGATTATGTCATATAGGTCATCTTTTTCATCACACCAATCTGGTCGATCATTTTGTTTTCACTTCAATGCAATTGGTTTAAATTAGCACGCTTGTCGATGGTAGTTTGTCTTCTACTTTGTTAGGGTTTCTCCGGTCTAAATGTCGAGTTGCTTAATGACCTCCGTGAAATTAATTTTATTTCATTTCCTAAAAACATGAAATTTTATAAAGCCAGTATGCCACACTGAATAAGTTTGGTCTTTGATGAGATTGTAGTGTTTCCTTGGGGTTTGTGGAGAGCTTCATGATAACATTTTTGTTGCAATCTGTTTAAAGTTAGCGGATGGGTGAATTACACCTGCTCCCACTATAAATATCATCAATTTTGAGCTACCCTGACTTTTGGCTTTTGACCTTATGCTACCTGGGCTTTTCTTCTAGAATGACAGCACTGCACTATAAGATAAACTTGGATGTTGATTTTTGTGAAGATACTTAATTTTTTGCAAATTAGTTTTCTTACTGAATACCATGATGTTGTGAGCAGGAGGCACAAAGAGCTGCGGAGAGAGCTTACGAAGTGGGGCAAGTAGCCAAGGTGGATGAAAGGGTGAACAGAGCTGTATCAGTAGCTAATAAGGCAGCAAATGCTGCCCGAGTTGCAGCTGTAAAGGCTGTGCAAAAGCAAATACACCCGTTTTAACGAACAATGATGGTCACCGCACTACCCCGCAATTTGCCTAATCACAATCAAGCTTCTGCTGCAGAATCCTTGCAGCTTATTTTTATTTGCTTTCATTAGAGAAAGCCACAGAAGCACAAGGAATGAGCATACCACTTATAACAGGCCGTATGTTTTTCGTCTTTTCTTTTTGTTTCCTCTGCAATTATATCCTAGTGGGGGAATGCAATGCAAAGCACCACCTGCCTGGAACCACATTCGGTCATTGGAATGATATGAAATGGCTGATTGAGGAGCAGACGGGCTTTCCCCTTTGTGTGGCCTCAACTTTATGTACATAAGATGAGAAAGAGTTACGAACCCAGGTCGGCACGAATATGCTCGGGTCAAGCCCTTGGTTTGGTTTACATTTTTGCTTCCTCTTGTAAACTTATTGGTTACTATTGTATGTAATGGCGCCTGGACGAAGACTGTCCAGTCTGATGTTTGATATGTATAATAGGCTATGAGGATGGACTTGCTGCCTTTTTTTCTCTCCACTTTCTTTATGCCAAGATCAGTTCGATTTTGGAGTAGTCACAAAGTAATTTAAAAGTCTTAGGTCCATCAAATTCTTTTTTCCTCCTATAATATTAAGTCTTTTTTCACGACCGCTTTGATTTTGTGGTATTTGTTTCTCTAGCAAGGTGCCCTATGTTCGATTTGCATGAATATTAATAACAGTTTATGTTTGTGTGACTTGGATGACAAGTAAACTAAAAATCAAGCCGTTCCTTGTTAAAAAGAGAATAGTAATGAGAATACATCCTATTGGTTCAGACATTCCATTGCTAATTTTCAATTGGACTTGATTAATCTCTCGTTTGTTTTATGTCACATTATTTCTGAAAGTAACCAGATTGAATACATTAATCTTGAAAATGATTCTTTGTCAAATCAAAGAGTATTTTAAACAAAATTGAAAACGGCACTTCTTAGGTTACAATGTTCAAAACAGCACTAACGCTGCGGCCATGTAATGTTCAAAATAGCACTATCTACGGCGGCCAATAGAAACCCCAATAGAAACCTAGTGCATAGACGGGCCATGTAATGTTCAAAATAGCACTATCTACTACGGCGAATAGAAACCTAGTGCATAGAAGATCATGCGAAAACCTAGGCGGGTTTAAAAAAAACAAAATTCAACAAATTAATAATATAATAAATACTATCAAATCATTTTAATATAAAATTATCTAAATAAATAAATTAAATTATAAATTATAAATAAATTTTTTTTATTAATTTTATTATACAACATTTTATTAATTTATTATTTTTATTTTAATTAAATATTATATTATTAACTAAATATTTAATAAATAAAATAAATTATATATCTATATATATAAAAAGCCCCACCTAACACCTAACAAATACACGAGACTAAGCAATCGCCATTTTCAACATAGACTTCGAGTTGATTCTCCATTTCGTTCCAGTGGTCTCATTCCTTTCTATTTTGGAAAAACTTTGCACCATGAAAACTCTACAAGTACCACCTTCAAGTACAGATCCAGTACCAAGAGACTATCATACAACAACTAAGAAGGATGGCATAATATAGAGAGAACATAGAAGAGGATAGAAACCCTAAGCGCACCCAACAAGGGAAGAAACCCTAAGCAGATCCTACAAGGACACCTCTCATGCCAGAAGGAGAAACTCTAATAAAAAAACAGAGAAAATATTGAGGGATTATAAACCTACTTCCTAAACCAAAAGTAAGTCCAGGAAACACTGCTAATATTGGAGCATAGGGAAAATGCGGTAAGAAATAGAAATCCCAAAACTAATAAATTGCACTGAAAAAAACCACAGCCAAATTCCAAGAGTGGAGCTAAAAATCTCGGATTTAACATACTACAATGATTCAACATTCATCTAACGGTTTCTTGAAAACAATATAAGAAAGTAAAAGGAGAACCATTATCGAAACTGTCTGGAACATCAATAGCTGCAAATGCTCAAAAAGTAGTGAAGCACGCCAATAGCAGCTTAACTCTCAGTTTGCTCCCTTAGCCTTCTAATGGTGCTCCTAACTGTCACAGCACTAGCGGTGCTGTTAAACAAAACCAAAAACCATTTCGTTAATTTCTCAAAGCATAGTATGACTGAAAAAATTGGAAAACAGCCAAAATAAAAGATGCTTACTTCAAAGTATAGGCACCGCCTGCCTTCACTTTCCCGCAATCCTTGCATCCCCAAATTCCAACAGCCTTTCTCTTCACAGCATACTACAAGGAAAACAAAGATTTAATCAGTTTCCTTACACAAGAGTGAGACTAAAACTTCTGTGTGAGATTATGACCATACTACCTTGCCACAAAATTCACAGAAATACTTGCTGTGCTGACTCACTTCCATCTTTTTAATCTGCTTACGCAGACTAGCACCATAACGGGTGCCTGCAACAAGAGGTAGACAATGAAATTACAAGACATCCATGAAATAAGATGAAACTGCAAAGTGTAATGTACAGCAAACATCTCGAAGAAGAAAATTCCTCAAAGAAGAAAAAAAATACACAAAACACCGACTGGAGAATAAGCAATATGAGAATACAGACGAACAAAACTAATAAGAAACAACCGTATCAGAATTTCTAATTTCCAAATTCATCTACATTACAAGTATTTGTTTACAGTAAATCGAGCATACAGCCACCATCGGCACAACAACAAAGTAAAAACCGGGATTCACAAACATAATCATATATAACATAAATTTACCACTAAGGCACTAACTGCCTGAATCATAAAAGAGAAAATAAGAATCTCACCGTATTTCCCAACAATACCCACCTTCTTGGTTCTCCTAGCCTGCAACAGCAAAAAATTCATTTCTTATAAACACGTTTGCGAATACCAAGTCAGTATGCAATGAAATCCGTCCAAAAGTAATTTTAAAAAAAAAATCGGTATTTATAAAAGAAACCTAAAACCCAAAATCGAGACTTTCTCTACTCCACCTAATTCAGAGCTTGTTCAAGTTACGAACAAACAATTTCAGTTGGATCCCCAAGGGATAAGCATATATAACATGAAACAAGTTTCTATGCAAACATAAGGAAGAAAGATAGAGCGATTGAGAAAGAGAGAGGTACCATTGTTGTGTATACGAAGGTCGCTGACTGTGAAGGGCAGAAGCGGCTACGGTACTGACTTCTCGGGCAATGGAAGAAACCCTAGTTCGCCTTCTTCGAATTTATATAGCTCTTGAAGTCTAAATGGGCCGGGTTTTAAACCGGTCAAACCAGCCGGTTCATAATCAAATTCCGTTTTCACATTATAAATCAATGTGAAGACAATAAGGCCATTAGTATGCATAGAGATGGTATAGTTGAATATAAATATGAGTAATATTTAAATTTAAATTATTAAAATTTTAATGATTTGATATAATTTGAATATTTAAAAATTTAAAATGAAAGTATTTTGATCTAAATCTTTAATAAAGATTTGGTTTGGATCGAAACAACTTGAAATTTTTTAGGCATTAAAAATAGTAAGGATATTAAAAAAGACAGTAATTATATAAAAAATAACAAAATAATTAATACTCACAATTTTATATAATAAGCTTGTGAAGGATTTGATTGCAAACATTACCACTATATTAAGATTTATTAAACAATTTTCACTTAATAATATTTTATTATATTTATCTGATACCATTTAATAATGTTTTATTATATACATGTATTTATTTGGATATATCTAGGTATTCTTTTATTTTTACTTTATATTAATAATATATTTAAAAATTAATATATTTCTTAACGGTCTTATTTGGATTTAAACTTCAAATTTTTTTTATTATAAAATTATATTAAGGATTATGAAAATATTACTCCTATTTATAATTTTTTTTTTCCACTTAATCATTTTAAAGAGTAATATGAGTATCTAATTCAATTTAAAGGAAGATAATTATGAGTAATAATCCTTCAAACATAGTTTTAAATTTAAAATTTAAAAAAAAAATATCATCTAACATTAAATAATTTAGTTAATTACTTATGGTTTAGAATTTAATTATTGAATTTTGTGCCCACAATCTAATAATTAAGCCCTAAATTCGAAGTGTTGCTTTTTTCCACCACCACCTCACCCCTCCCAAAAACTTGATATACCCTATTGTTGAACCCTAGACAATAAGAATTTTATTATTGATTTCATAGAAAAAAAATTCAATTGTAATTATATATATATATATATCTATAATATTTATTATTTGTATAATACAAAAAAGGGTCAAAGCGGCCAAACACTAAAAGACACATGAGACAAAGAGAGCCAACGAAAGCAATATTTTTTTAATTGTTGAAGGACAATCTAAATAAAAATAAATTGATAGAAATGTTTTAAATAAAAATAGAAGGTGTTAAGGGTGAACCAATAATTTACTCTCAGTAATATTAATGTTTATTCAAAACTCATTCATTTCCTAAAAAAAAAAAAAATATATTCTAGTCCCCAACCATCCTAATAATTAGTGAAACAATAACATTGAACATTTTTCTTCAAAAATATTTGTAAACATCAAATTTCAAAAATTCTTTATTATAAGATTATATTAATCTATTATGATTTAGGGTTTAGTTCTAGTATTTTGTGCCCAAAATCCATGAATTAAATCCAAAACTCTAAATATGTTATAAGTTCTTCTATCACCACCCCTACCTAAACACCTCCAACCCTCCCTAAATTTTTTTATATCCTATTGTTACACTCCAGATAACAAGAATTTCATTATTAATTTCAAATTAAAAAACAAATTATGCATCTGAATATATATATATAGAAAGACGTACAAATGTATGTGTGTTGCTTTAGTACCTGATAAGGATTGAAATACCGATATCGACAGATATATAGCTAGTCAAATTTACAGATATCTCGCCCCAAATATTGATATCGATATCGTTTACGGTCAACAAAAATGACGGAAATTCAGTCTAAAAATTGGAAATTTGGAATGAAACTTTGGGAAAAATTTAAGTACACAGTAATGGTTATATATGACTAATAAAAATGATAAAATGACTTTGATATAGTAAATATATGATTAATAATATGATACAATAGGGTTCTGTCGATGACTAATAATATAAAATTTTAAACATAAACATAAATTGAAGTGAATTATTATAATTGAATGTTAATATAGTTAAAACATAAAAATAAACATAATAATGGAGTTTACATTTGCATAATAATTTAAAAATTCGAAGAGTTTGTATTTATAATTTAGAAAATTTGACATTAATTAGTGAAAATTGGACGTAAAACGAATTCTTATTAATCGTATGCTCATCCCATATTTTTCTAAAATCCATTAATATTCAAATTAACCATTCAAATAATTTTCATCGATTCAACATAATTTACTTCAATTCAACATATAATTTGCTATTTTGCTTCAATATATTCAACATAATTTGTTTCAATTCAACATAATTTTCTTCAAATTAACCATCTTTACTCTACAAATTCTTACATTCAACATAATTTGCTTCTAAAATGTATTAATATTCCAATTAACCTTATATTTACATTCCCATTTTTTTATATCAAATACTAATTTAAATATAAAACATATTATATTAGATATTCAGAAATATACCTATATGGTATCCAATTAACTTAAAAGTTATACCATGAAACTCAAAATAAAAAATAAAAAATATTTCATGTTGGAAAGAAAGCAAACGGCCGCTGCACGCGCGGCCACACACCGGTGACGGTCTCGGCGCATGGTGGGCACGCGCTTGCACATTATCTTCTTCTTCGGCAAGCCGGGTCTGCAATTCGGGTTTTTAGATCCGACGGCATGATCCGACTCAAAAACTCTCATTTTACGTCCGAATTTCACAAACTAATGTCCTAACTCGATCGTTTTGATACCATAATGAGATCTATGGACTTAAAACAAGAAAACATGTCGAAATTTTGGTCAATATCTTCCCTCCCTCCTTGTTATGTGCCGCCCGCCCAAATTAGCAAAATTTCGGCGAAATTTTGCCGAAATATACCGATATTTTCATCCATTGTTACAAATAGCCGTCATGCTAGCAGGCGACCCGAATTGTAGGGCTTCTCAATAAAATAAACTCAATATATGTCCTTATTGAAACATATTGTAAAATGTAAATAGTAATATTTAAATTAACTAATTATTTAAATTTAATTGATTTTTTTTTTTTGTTATTAACTAGTAGTCTATTGATCAAGGAAAAGTAAAAATCTTGAGCATATATAGATTAATGGGTAGTGATTAAAGATTTGAGCATGCACACACATGATGAACCGAGGTAGGGAGCATCAAAGTGAGAGTTTCACCATTTAATCGATTCCAAAGGACTAATTATATTTGGTTTGCCTTTAGCCAAGACATGTTTTTGGTCGGGTAGTCCACATTTAAGAAGCTTACTAAAGATGATTTTTAATCTAAAATTTACAAATTGTGTCTCCAGCTCAATTTTAGAACAGCACTAGAGATAATCTAAGCCTAACACCACTGGCCATATAAAACTATCTCCCGAGCAAAAAACAATTAACAAAATCACGCCTAGAAGTAGAAGTGGAACCATATCAAATTATGCATTATATTAGCGATTCCTCTTTTTTTTATGCATTATAGAACAAAAACATGCCTGATATTTTGTAGCAGCAAAAGTAGCAGTTAGTCTAGCACCACTGCCCATATAACAAAAATCACGAACAAAATCACAGCTACAGCCGTATTGCGAAGGTACACTGATAGAGGACTTGTTAATGGGATTACTTCCCATGTAATGAAAGAACACCTTCCGTTTGTGGTTGCATTCTGTGTCTGCTTCATACCCATCTCTGGCATATAGGTCTTCTTTGGCTCTACCGGTTTGGGCTGCGAAAAATAAAACAAATTGAATTCAGACACAGACTCATTTCATGTTCTAGCTGTTCAGCAGTTCATGTTTTCTCACCTTGCTTTGAGGCCGTATTAATTCTGTCAATTTTCCTTCTGGTGAATTTATTGTTCCGCGTGTCTGTTCATTACAAAAATAGCTGCTGGTGACTATGTCGTAGGGAGTAATTCCGAAAGTCGGACCCTCCGCTACTAAATTGATGGAGCTTTGTTGAGGTTGAAGTTGAAGGTGAGGCTGAGGTACTACATTCACAGATAAAGCACTTTGTTTGGTGCAGCCCGAACCAACAGCTGCCGTCTGTAGGCTTTGGAACTGAAAAAAGATATGTGTTAAGTTTTCAGCATTGTAAACTCACATTATCAAGAGGGAGCTATTGCCATACATAAACATTATATGTGTCCGTGTCACTGCTTAATTCCTCATCCTCAACATGCACCCTTTTCGATGGCTGTGGCAAATTGGAGTCATTGAAGACAGTTGTGTGAGTTGTTTCTTCACACGAGTCCTGATCCTGGTCAACAATAAGTGTGTCTATGAACTCTGAGAAGCCATCATCCGGTTCATTATCTCCAAATCCAAAATGCAATTGATTGTTGTCATTACGACTTTGAGTATTTGCAAACAGATCCCTCAACATCTCAAAATCTGCATCTTCTTCTGGCTGATCATATTCCTGGATTACGAAACGTAATTTAGCAGGTGTTGGTTCATGTCAAAAAAATGAGTTTTCGAACTATTAGCATTCAGCTCATCATTCTCACCTCTTGTAAAGCAGGAATATGTGCTGGTTGGGGTTGATTTTCAGAATCAGATGCATTTTCAGAATCTGATCTTTTCTTTAAGCGAATTAGCTCGAAGTCCCTCTACAAAATGAAGTTGGAAAATCAATTATGCAAGAAGAAGCAAACTAAATAGGCTTCATTAAGTAAAAAAAAAAAAAAACTTTAAAAAGTCATCAAAATTTTGCACATCTACAGAACAAACCAATTTGGCTCCAAGGGTTTTCGATTTCAAAGCCATTCATTGACTTCAAAACCGAACCCTCTTTGAACCAATTCAAGCAGACTTCTGTTGCACAAAGCAAATTACTATATTTCTTCAGCACAGCAAGTGTGTGTATATAAGGGCACTTTTATGATTATGATATAATAATTCGAAACAAAAACACAAAGGAAAAGTAATGACCTGGTCTGCGTTAGGGTGGGTTTGAGGGATATAATACTCATGGATGACCCAGTTGGTAATTTCAGATCGACGAACACGACCTCGGAAAAAAGGGAGGATCCTCTTTTTGCCCAGGACAGTTCTGTTGTCTCGAGCTTTGATCACTCGTTCCTTACCAGTGATCTTCCAAAAGCCTGCATCTGTAGACCTAACCCGATTTCGGCTTTTATGTTTGTACTTAGGTCGACTGAAGAAGAACCACTCTTCATCGTCTGACTTTATCAACGAAAAAGCTGCAAAACAACACAACATTGAATTGAGAAAATTGAAACCAATCGCATATACAAAGTTTTAGACTCATTAAGATTCAATGAAGAAAGTGAAGCACGAAAAAGAAAGAAAATTTAAGAACTGTGTTTGCTAATAAACAACATTGGGATTGGACCCAATTGCGGATACAGAGTTTCAGCTTCATTGAAATTCAAAAATTTCAAACAGAAAGAAAACCCAAAATGGTAAGAAGAAAATTTATCAACTGGGTTTGTTAATAAGCAACATTTGGATTAAACCCAATTAAAGATACATGGTTTCAGACTCCTTGGAGTTCAAATTTAAAGTGGACCCAGAAAAAGAAAGAGAATTTGAAAGCTGGGTTTTGTTAAAAAAAAATACCAGGTAAGTCCCAAGGCTCGTGGCTGCAGATATCGATTTCCCTGATGATGTGGCTGACGAGGGAGTCTCTGCCGTTGAGCTTCATCTTCAAGTAGTAGCCCACCAACTCTTCTTCTGTGGGGCGGAATCTGAAGCCCACTTGCAGTGACATGTCATCATCATCGTCGTCGTCTACGGCTGCCGGTGTTCGGATGAAGCTGATGCCGCTGCTGCTTGCCATCTCTGTCACCCAGATAGTGATCTATGTGGAAATTCGAGTGTTGGGTTATTATTATATATTGTGATTGAAAAAGCAACGAGGGTGTACGGAATGATTGATTGACTTGGGTTTGATCAAAGACTTTGGCTTTGGGGTTTGCTTATGAATGGAGGTAAGCTTATGAATGGAGGTAAGCTTCTCTGCTGTTTACATGGCTTCGGAAATTGGAATTTTAAACTGTTTTGTGTGTCTGGACTCTGGGGTCCAACCGCAGTGCCAAAAAGCTTGGTGTACGGACGTATCACGCATGGCTGTGGTTTCTTTCCCGCGAACTAACTGTGAAAGCTACGCACCCTGAAAAGGGATTATTATTTTTTTTGGTCCATCAAATAAATATGGGACAACTGGAAACCATTGCGCAACTTAAAATTTGACGACGAACATTTACACCCTGAATTATAATGAAGAATTTAATATTACCAAGAATTATAAAATGACAAAAAGTTAATTTACAATATTTATGGAGTTTTTTATTTGGATAATATGAAAACAAAATTAAGTCTAAACATAAAATTTAATGTTCATACATAAAATAACACCTCTTATATGGAATTCAAAGTGAGAATTTGAGACATCCAAATTCCTTTTTTATTTTATGGAAATTTCTAGATTTCAATTTTTATGATATTGTGTGTTTAGATGTAAATTTTCTAATTTAATTAGAATTTATAAAATTCATAATTTGCAATTTTGTTATTTATAATTTCTTGATTTGTAAATGATAGTGTTTGAATAATCATACTATAAATTTTTTAAAATATAGAAATTACAATTTCACTTGACAAGACCCCACCCCAAAAAAGATATTGAAAATCATGCACAATCTTGTTGACACCCAAATCAAAGTTCCAAGAGTATCTTAGAACTTAAGTCCGAAACCAAAAACTGTGAGACAAGGGATAAAACTAACAATAGTCGCTTTCCAAGGGTCACCACCCACATCACTCACTAACCCTAGAAGCGAGGTAAACTCGGTTTGATAATCCTCTGACCTCAGTCGCAACTCATGACAATACATTAACTCAACAACCGATAACTTCCTCGACTAACAGTCATATGATTAGTCGGTGGCCTGTCGACTCCACTCCTTTTGCCCAAGTCCCTCACCGGAATTTTAATTCACACCAACTGTAACGCCCCGAAAAATCCAAAAATTGTAAATATTAAAATAATGTGAAAATGACATTTTTACCCTTGATGACATATGGCTAAAAGTTGACTTTTTGTTTAAAACACTTTTTGTACATTTCTCGAGTACCGTTGTGTAGGTCCCGAGACGTTGAATCCGTAGACAGGCGGCATGCGTCAATCGGAGTTCGAACGAGAAAGTTATGGGTCTGGGAAGTTCAGGGGCAAAATGGTCATTTGTGACCACAAGGGTAAAATGGTAATTTTATGTGGGTTATGAGTAAACGTAAAAGGATAATTATCATTTCAATGCTGATTCAGCCCCTTAAGTGATTTATATGTTTTATCAAGTGACAAGTGTCACTTGTTATTGATGATTAGTGGCAAAGATTAATTAATTAATTGGGGTTAACAAACAATTGAGATTTGATGAACCGTACACGACCAAACCTTCAAACATCAAAACAGAGAACATCTTCCCTTCACCTTAATCGATTTCCAGTGGAACCAAGAGAGATTGAATGAGAATTAGGGACAAATTGGAGAGAAAAATCGAAGAGGAATCAAACCAACCCGGATTGGAACCTTGTTGAGCTTACCCGAAAATTTCCTCAGAATCTTCATTTTCGAATTTGAAATTTCAGACGGTTTCGTTCCAATTGGACGTGAGATTGAGCTTCCTGGGAGCTAAACAACTCGAACCCAATCAAATAGAACAAGAATTGCAGCTGTAATGGTGATGAACAGACCCTAGTTCGGAAAATCGAGCTTGAGTCGAGGTACTTAGAGGTAAAATTTCACGAAATTGGTTTCGAATTCGTGTTCATTATAGTCCTATGATCCTTCTAGTATGAACAATTGAGAGAAACATGCTGGTTTTGAGTGGAACCCGATTAGGGACCCGTCGGGTATCTATGTTGAGTCGTGGACTTTGGGGCACGGTTTCACGAAATTAAGTTTACAGACCCTTAATCCATATTGAATTAATGCTAATGAGTGAAAGAACGAGATGAATTGAGTACAAATTGAGCACAATCGAGTCGGGTCTGATCGCGGGTTTCAGACCCGTTTATCAGAGAAACGGGCAAGGAAGGAGCACTGTAGCAATCACTGTTCACGGCGCGTGGCTGTCACGCACAGCCGCTTGCGGCGGCGCGTGAGGGCGCGTGACCGGGAATCTGAAGGAGGGTTCAACACACTTTTTGATGCCCTCGATGATACGGACCTATTAGCGTTGGTTTCGGGTCAATCGAATATAAACTGAGAGTAGTTTTACGTACCCGAAACGTGTAGGTTACGTTTAAAATAATATTATTTTATTCCGACGATTAGGAAATTCGTATAGGGGATTATGTAACAAGTTAGTAATATTATATTCCTTGTTTGATAGGCCCGAATACTTCCAGGATATCGGAAGGAAGTGAACAACTCGAAACGGAACAATCTGGACGGTGTGTGAGTGGACTTTTGTTTTCTACCCTGAATGCATGCATATATGTTTTAAATGCTTTATAATATGATTGGAAATGATTTGGTATGATTGATACTTCGATATGATGATTTCTGGATTTTTGGGAATATTATATTATTTTTGGAATATTATATTATTTTATGTACTTTTGGACACGATTTTCGAGAAAAGCTGTGAAACTGGTATTGCGAGCTAAGGCTCGGGGTTTGAACATGATTTTGACTCGGATTATGAGTCTGATATTAGATATGATGAATTTATGTCATAAATAAGATTGTGATTGCGCAGGTTTGCGTGGATTGGTTTATGGATTTGAGAAAAGTGTTTTTGGGCCTAAAGCCCAGTTCAAAAATGGTTTTGATATTACATGCAACTGTTTTCACTGGTTTTCATGATGATGATATATGAGGGCTTTCGGTGTGGAATATGTTTCCCCCGAAATGGACCCTGGAGATAACGCTCGCCTTCGGGATGGAAGTGTTTACCCCGAAGAGGTCACGTAGCACGATCTTTGTGGAGCAGCCGAGGGAGGCTTGACTCAGATCAGATGTGCTGGATTATATATGGATCGGTAAGTGATGTGTTCACGAGATTCGGATTGCCGGCTGGTGATGTGTTCACAACGGCGGATGCTCGGGATTTGAGCGGTCCTTGAGCTTATTGATTGCACGCGTTGCAGGGATAACGTGACTCTATATTGGACATGGATTATGTGTTTTCATTGATATTGAGATTTATATGCATATTTTAATTATTTGATTTATGAGTTATGATATGTATGCATGTTTGTGAAAACTGGAGGGTAAGACTATATTTTGATAAATGTATTTCTAAAGGTTATTTTTGTCCACTCACACCTTTAATGTTTTATTTGCCCTCCAGGCCAGTGCACAGGTACTGAGGCTCATTTCGAGGCTGAGGAATAAACGGACCGTTGCGTACTCAGACACTTTGCAGCGTAGGATTTTGTTCCTTACATGTAAATATTTCCTATGCTCTGTAAACCTGTTGACTAGGTCAACGGTATCAGAATACTGAACTATCCCTTGTCTGACAATGTTATCGTTTTTATGTGTTATATGTATATATTTGAAAAGACTTTTGGTATTTTCGAGTTATTGTCAGACGGGAGCAGGATCTGTCACGGTTATCAAGTGATAATCGGGATGGGTCTTGTCACCAAAGTCCCTTTTTGGTATCGCGACTCGCTTGGAGACCCCAAATATGAAATTTTGACTCGTTGAGTGTACCTAAAAAAATACTTCGTAAGGTCTGAATCTAGTGGTAGTTTATACTCATTCCAGAGTATCTGAGACAAATGCATCAACCAATGTCCAAACCTCCTAATCAAGGAAATATTAAGTCCACAAAACTCTATAAATACACCGTTACTTAGACCCTCTCGACCTTCGGTCCAAAACTCACCCCAACAAGGTAAACAAATCTAGAATTGCCCAAAAGGGCTCTAAATAAACCCAACAGGCCTTGAAACCACCAAAAAAAGATCTGGAAGGTAAAAAACATGGGGTACTCACCAGCGGAAGTTCGACGAACTTCTCACATGCCCCCGCATTGGCAACAACACCCACATGCGCCCACGCACGCTAACACCCCCTACCACATGGCACTAACGTGGAACCCACGTCCCTGACACCCCTTGACACGTGGCACTAACGTGGTAACCTGTTGACGTGGCAACTGACATCATCCCCTGCTGACGTGGCAACTGACATCATCCCCTGCTGACGTGGCAGCTGACATTACTGTGCTAACATCATTATGATGTCATGCTGAACTTTCGTATTCGCATAACTTTTTCCCCTTTTCTATGAATATCTAGCAATTCCTTAAGCTCTACAATAAACCCTTGTTTTCTGCTGATAACAAAAACAATTACCATAAGCACAAACAATTTCTAACAGGTTATATAATGTCTAAGCATTCATGTAATTTCCGACATGTCCGAAGACAAAATACATATAGTTCTTACACATTAATATTACATTTCATTTTCTCCTCACATGCACTCCTATATTGATTTTAACCCTCTGATTATGTAAAACAAAGTAAAATCAATGGACAAACATAAACTCACGAATGCAAAAGGGCAAAAGTGAAGTATGAAAATCACTTTCATCGGACCCTTTACCATATTACGAGGATGTATATATATATATTCCAGGAAAAATGAAATATTGATCTGAATCAAGATATGATTTTCCTGAACCTAATCAGCTGTTGGTCAATAATCTCACACATAACAAAAGAAATCAGCCCAGAAACAACAGTACGTTGTGGAATGTAAGTAATTTTTCATAGAACTAAACAAAAGTGTGGAACTTACATTTTTCTGCATAAACATGACAGCATCTGCATTCACAAAAGACATGGTCAGAGTGAGCTATATATTATAGCCAACCAATTTCAAAAAACATATTTCATCTGAGTCCATCATCATCATATCTGCCATGCTTCTTTACACATCATCAACCTACAGTGGCAGCTGTACAGCTCTTCATCATATCATATGAACAAAAATAAGTCAGAGAAAGTAAGTCTTGCTAGCTAGGATTTCCATAGTGTCATCCAAAAGTGGACTGGGCGAGGTTCTCAAAGTATATCTCGTCACGGAGCAAAGATATCTTCTCAAACATGTGTTTCAGGTTCTGATGCTGTGCCATCTCTTCCAGAATTTTATCCTCCAATACAGTGGCTCTGATCTTCTTATTGGAAGCTTTATCAGAGAACAGCAACTCAGACAAACGACTCTTGCTAACTTGGCGATCGTATTTGTCCTCTTCCTTTGTTCCAGCCATGAGGAGATGGTACACGAACACCACTTTCTGTTGCCCCAGCCTGTAAGCACGCGATATGGCTTGCCTCTCCACGGATGGATTCCATGTGATGTCAAGCAGTACAACCCTTGAAGCACCAACTAGGCTTATGCCTTCACAGCAACCTCTGGTTGAAGCAAGCAACACCTTTGCGTCGCTTGATGGATCGTTGAAAACTTGCATGGAGGCTTGGCGCTGGTTCATATCGCATTTCCCATCCATATAAAGTACCTCTTTTTCTGCACGCCAGTTAAACTGAGAACTCAGTAGATCCCTTACAAGGAATAAGGGACCAATGAATTGGCTGAACACAAGAACTCTCTCATTCAAAGCATCGCTGAGGCGAATGAGTTCTATCAAAAACTTTGCCTTCGCCCCAGCATTTGGATCCAACTTGAGCTCCTTCAATCTGTCCCAGTACCGAGAAAAGGCCTCCTCATTAATCAAGAGGGAAGGATGAATAGAGATGATAGCCTCCAAATGTTCATACCGAAAATTCTCCTGCCTGAAGGGTTGAATTTCCCCATGGAATATCTTTTGTTCTTTAGTTGGATGTAAAACAACAACCGAACTTCTTAAACCAGGAAGATTATCTTGCAGTACCGAACCCTTGTAGACATGAACAAAAGGAGCAATCTTTGCCTTGTACTCTGTGGCACGCATTTTCTTTTCATCCTCAAGTCCTCTACCGCTATTATAAGTCCATTGCAATGTCCCATTCTTTCTTTTACGGCCTCGGCATCTAAGGAGTTCGGTACCTAAATTCAAGGCTTCATATGGCCTCACAAGGCAAATGGTGTTGTTGAGCTCTTGAAAGTTGTTCTGGAAAGGAGTTCCCGAGAGAAGAATCCTCCTTGTTGTTTTGATTTCCACTATAGCCTTCCACATTTGGCTATTCTCATTGCGAGGAGTGTGGCCTTCATCAAATACTACAAGACCAGGAAAATCAAGCAGCATTTTCCTCATGTCCTCAGCAAAAACAGTCTTATGTGCTCTAGAATCATCATCTCCAGAAAGCTTCTCAAAGAGTTGGTAACTGATCCCCATGATGCTTCTTTTATTTTCCCAGGAAAAAAACTTCAATATTCGGCAGTTGTCTATTTTGTTGACACTTTTACGACCTTCCCGTTCCATCATAAGTTTAACGGCTTTCTCATCTTCTTCACCGGACAGCTCCAGATTGTTGAGATTGTAAAAGGGAATGTCAAAATCCCATTTCCTGAACTCTTCTTCCCAAGTAAGAAGCATGGTACGAGGAGCAATTAAAAGCGGCCTGCTTTTTGGGAACAACTTCATGTATGTCTGCAGAAAGACAATAGTTAGGCGAGTCTTTCCAGTTCCAGGAGCATGTGAAATGATGCATCCATTCCCACCGTCAACTGCACTGGCTTTTGCCAACTTCTCAAGATGAATCCCACCGGCTATATGATTCCAGATAAATTCAAAACCTTCCTGTTGATGAGGATACATACTCTGTTTAACTCCGGGAAGGAGGTCCCACACTGTGCCTTCAGCATGAGCATGAGAACTACAGCCAGCATGGGCATTCCAAGAGGTTCCAAATTGAAGCTCATCAAAGATAGAAAGTCTGTTCGTTTCGCGGTCTCTCATGCCAGAACTTCCATAAGGATTTTTAAGCTGGAATAAGCACCAAGTAAAATATCACATATCTGACATGCTAAATTAAGATGATTTCTAATTACTTCTAATTACTTCACACTAACTTTTGATTTGCAGGTAATCTATGTTGGCCTACAGGTTGAAGAGACTCGTGTTCCTTTTGGTTATGTTTTAATTTCAATGTTAAAAGCTAGACCTTACACCTAAGTTTCTAATGTTTTAGTAAACATCATTCTCTCAATTGAAATCTTTATTGTGCCTTCGTGGTCCCTAAAGTTCACACATAAATGAGAATCTAATAATAACAATTATTAAAAAAAAAAAAATCCTTCAAATATGCCTAATTGGGTCAGCACCTTCAATCTGCTCTCGGATTCAATCAAACTTAGCTGACTCATGTTACAGGGAAAGGAACAAAACACAGCAGTTATTTCATTGTATAATGGACACCTCCATCCAAAAGAAGAAAAATCAAAATAATGGATCTAAAACCTATATGGATAAATTGCAAAGAATGAATAGAATAACATTCAATACAAGCATAACAAAAAAAATACTCTATTCAGTGTTATCATAATAATCAACTTGATTCTAAGTTTTAGTGCAAAAGATAAATTCTATCTTAATCGGATTCAAATGGAAGGAACATGGATAGGACATTGCAGGACTTACAAAATCTGGCAGATAATCCCTTGACTCAACAGACAAATAAGTGCAAAATTTGCATCTGAGTCCGGTCTCTTCCTCAAATATAAGCTGATGCCTCCCTTGCCTACAGAGGGTAGCTGTGTGACCTTCATTCATCACTGGGGATGAATTCACTGGGGATGAATCTTGATTTTTAACCTGCCAATCAAACATTCATTTACAATAAAAAACATCGTACAAGAAACAAAATGAGCACATGTGAAATAGTATAATTAGCCATCACATGAAAATGGTTTCATGCGTATATATTACACAGAGAAAGGGGAGGGACGACAAGTACCACCAGATACATATTTGTGGACAAAACACATTGATGGATAATATACAATGACCACATTCTAGAAGAGGGGGAAAATGAGCAAACAAACAGACAATAGGATGCAAAGATAGAACTAGAAATACCTATTTATACTTGGATACTCAACTAAACGATTTCATAACAGAATATGAAAACTGCAGACATAAAACAAAACTAAACTCATAGAGGCGTAATACCTAATTGCTATAACCTGAACATATCAAACTTAACATCTTCCATACCCGTCTCTTCTGATAGAAAGTTTAGTTGTAGATATTAATAACTCAGCAATGCAAGCAGTCTAGTTGTAGATATTAATATTGCAGCAATGCAGGTAGAAACTAATGGGAACATTGCAACAGTTTACAACTAATAATGACGATAGACACCTAAATTAAAAACTAGACTACTAGTTTATACAACACTACAAGGAATATGCACTTTTCAAGAGCATAGTGCAAACAATGCTGTTTATACCAACTTACCACATTAGAATCATGGGAACCAATCTCATTAGATCTGAGATAAAATTCAAATTCATCCCAAAGCTCTGCTTCTTCTGGATCCCCGTATGGCTCCTCTGGTGGTTCCTCAGTTACAAAAGAAAACTTCTGAGGAAGTGTCTCAGCTGGTGGTGGATTGGTTTCGTCTTTGGAGGCTTTATCATCAGAGAAAGCTGATCCTTCTGGCGTCCCTTCTCCCTTCTGAAAGATGGAATCTAAGAGGAGTTGACCAACATTGCAATCCTTGTTTGCCCGATTGGATCTTCTTGCGGCAAGCTTCCCCATATTCCATTTGTTCTTGTCCTCATGATTGACAACTGGACTACCGCCCTTGGTTTCCTCATTTTCAGCTCTTCCTGTTTCCATCTCCTTCACATCATTGACAACTCCTCGACTAACAACGTCGGTTTTTTCATCTTCATCTCTTCCTGTTTCCTTTTCGTGGATATCATTGGCAGTTTCAGGATTGTCAATGTAGTCCTCCTTTTCATCATTTCTTCCCTGATCAATGGACCCTGTTTCCTTTTCGTGGAGCTTATCAGTCCCAATTTCCAGATTACTACCGGCCTTGCCAGTTTCATCCTTTCTTGCTTTTTTAAATCTTGTCTCCTTTCCCTTACTCCTTCCCTGACCGCTGAAATTAGCTTCATCAACATCCTTGCTGGTCTCATCATCCCCCAGAGAAGATTTCATATCATCTTCAATAGCACCAGGTGGCTGACTTGTGTTTACAGATTGCTTTCTCTTCCTCAGACGCCTGGGAGTAACTGGTGAACAGGGTTGTTGTGCCCCACTATTGCCTTTTCGCGCAGGAGGAACGTGATCATCTTTGTTGACAGGCTGTGCCACACTCTGCATCCCAAACCTCCTCTTTCTCCTCACAACAAAGCTCTCCTCATTTTTCGTATCACCGGACCCATCACCAGACCCTGCTTTCTTTTCTTGGTGCAGATCATTTTCATTCACCCTACTAGGCCCAGCTTCCGGATTATCATGGCCAGGAGAAGACTCCACGTCCTCCACATCAACACAAAGCGACTGAGTTTGAGATCCAGATTCTGCTTTCTTCTTTTCATATGGACTACTGGCTCGTGAAGATTCCTCTTCGCTACTCTGCTCCTCTTCACCACATGAATCCGACACCTCTTCACTACTCTCATACTTGTCTCGATTGTACTGCTCATCGTCATCAGCATCTGAATAAGAACTTTCTTCTTCACTAGAAGAAGTCTCTACTTCCTCACTGCTCTCCAACTTCGAATCTTTCTTTGTACATAAGCCCACCACATTATCATCGCTATCAACACTATCAGCACCACTAGCAATACCAGGAA